>CM060615.1:10377386-10462386 GCA_030578255.1 Tiaroga cobitis
CCAAGGTTACAGTAAACGTACAGTACTATATGCTGCAATTGGCAACATTTATTCCCACATGTAGTTCCAAACCTGTGTGACTTTTTTCTTTTGTGAAACAAACTAGGAGAAATTTTGAAGAATGCCTGGTTGCTCTTTTTCTTACAATTACATTAAATAGGAACTGAAGCTTCCAAGCTTAAAATAGTCCATACCAAGTGTTCTGAAGCCATACAATAGGTTTGTGTGAACTATCCCTTTACTTTTATAAAAACTCACTGGTGCAATTAAATTATTTTCAATTATTTTCAAATATGTATTATTTCTTAGAATTACCCTTTTCAAACGTTAAAAATAATATATAAAGATAAGAAGAAATATCATTTTATCTTAAATACAATGCACTTTAAAAATGAATAGTTTATTCATTATTCAATAAGTTGCCAAGGGAAGGACTGTTCGTCAAAAAACCCCACACAGAACCCTTTAAATATTCACTCAATGTTATATTTCTTGTTGTATAACTAAGCTTACATCCCCAGAATATGATGTGTTGCAGACTGTATCTAACACCTGTATTAAAACATTTAAAGCAATAATTCAACCCGAAATTAAAATTGTTCATCATTTACTCACCATCATCTAATTCCAAACCTGTAAGAATTTCTTTTTCATTTATAACACAAAAGATGGTATTTTGGAAAATGTCTCTTTTTTTGGTTCATACAATTAAAGTCAGTGGGGTCCTTTTTTACACAGTTTAATCATTTTCAGAATATCTTATATGTTTCACACAAGAAAGAAAGTCATACAAGTTTGGAACAAGTCAAGCACGTTTTTTCACTACTCGAGTTTCCATCTCTGATAGACACAAAAATACTCATCTAATAGAGGGGTGCAGGTACGAAGTCAGAACCCAGAAGTCTAATTCGCTGCTTGTTCCTTTGAGATTTTCCTACTGGGTTTTATAATGGGGTTTTTCAATTTATGTGTAAAATAAAGCCTGTGGTAAATATAATTTGGTAAATATAATTGAACATATATATATATATATATATATATATATATATATATATATATATATATAATTTGAAGATACTTTGACGTTTTGTTCTACAACGTAAGCTGCACACACTCACATCCCAAGCTGTCTTATCTATGTACTTATTAAAACCATTTTAAATTTAAAAATGAACATAACTGCTTCAAAATTTGTGTTTTCGCTATGGGTGTTTCATTTATGTTGTAGAACAAAACGTCAAAGTATCGCCAAGTTATGTTTACCACAGGCTTTATTTTACACATAAATCGAAAACCCCATTATAAAACCCCATAGGAAAATCTCAAAGGAACCAGCGCCGAATTAGTCTTCCAGGTTTTGATGTCATACCTGCACCCCTCTATTGTGCATCTCATGCAAGGACCTAACCATGTCTTAAACATTGGGGGACCAAGTTTTTTTGGGGGAGGGGGGATTAGTCTTTTTATTGAAATGAAATTAAATAATTAAAGGATTAAAAGGGATTTAAGGGAATAAAAAATATGGTAATAAGTTAAAAGAAGTTCTAGGTCTAATTGTAGTAGTAAAGAAAATACAATATCAAAGTTTTGACTTTTTCTCCTAATTGTGAGATAAAAAGTCACAATACTGTACCTTTTTTATTTTGTATTCAATGGCAGGATTTTTTTTTGTGCAAAAAAAGTCTGGATTGTGAAAAGTAAACTACAGAATTGCGAGATATAAATTCACAATTGTGAGGAAAAAAAGTCTAAATTGTGAGGTATAAACTCAAAAGGAACAACAAGTCACAATTACATTTTTATTTATTTACTGCATACAGATCTAATATCCTAAAGACTCCAAAAAAGTACATTTTACGAAAAAGCCAGACAGAGGGCATCTCTGCAGTCCAGTCCAGTCCACTTCCCATACACCACTTCCCAACACTTGACCTATTTGCATTCACTTTTAAAAACAACACAGATTTGCCATAAATAGGGCCTCTGGTGGCAATAGTTAAAAACAACCTTGTCCTCACAGAAAGAGACACACTCTAGCCTGGACATGAGGGACACACATAAAAGTGGACACACAGTCAGACATGGGCATATTGACAGTTGTCCTAAAAAATAACCCCTATTGCTTCCTTTCGGGATGGCCACTGACCTGCTGTGGCGCTGCGGGGTCTGTCTCCGGGTGTCTCCCTCCCCCAGTCGGCCCAGGGAAGGGGAACGGCTTCGGGCAGAGCGTCCCCCCAGGGCCATGGTCTTCACCGTGCCATTGGGGCTGTTCTGCATCTGCTGGGGGTGGCGGGGCAAGAGGCTGCGCAGGGGGGAGGCGACAGGAGAGGGCGAGCGAGAGCGTTCCAGCGGTAGCTTGTTGACGTTCAGGTTGTTGTCGCTGTTTGAGCGGAGCAGCACGCGTGGGGCGGCAAGTGTGCTCCTACCCTGGTGCTGCGGTGGCCTGCTCCGACCCGTGCCTGCCGGTGCCTCCCGGAACGGCACTGGGAGAGAGATAGAAAGAAAGAGAGAAAGAGAGTGATTAAATGAAAAGAATAGAATAGACTGTTTATTTAAAGTGTGAAGTGGACTTTCAAGTACTCTGCCGACATCAAAGTAGTTCAGCTTTTTTAGGTGTCCTTCATTCCATTGTAAGTGGCAAGAATTAGAGCACTGTAACGAGTGCTCAAGTACAAGCTGCTAGATTGCGCTTTGCTTTCTTGCTCATATAAAGAAGTTAGTCCCATTAATAGACCGAAAGCTGTCTGCTCATCAAGTTCACAATCACCCAGTTTGATGCTCACTTATTGAATAATGAATAAACTTGCTGGTGTTCAAATAATTTTTTTAATCAAGTCATTATTGCACAACTAAATACATGGTCGAATTCTAGTTAAAGTAATTTTCCTGGTTAAGTGTTCTCAATAAATTGTTAACACTTTACAATAAGGTTCAATACGCTCACTTTTAATTATTGCAACAGCTAACTTGAACTAACAATAAACAAATACTTTCCTTGTATTTATTAAGTGTTCATTTCTTAATATACTTGTGTATTTGAAAATTTAAAGTTGTAATTTTTCGCTGTATTATGAAATAATGTTTTTTTTTTATAAATAAATTAACACTATCCAAGGTTAATAAATGCTGTAAACAAAAATGTAAACTGTAAACAAAATACATATTTACAAACTGGAAGCATTAGGGACAATAATACTGATATATTCAGTAATGTTTCATTCTAAAATGGTTATTAGTTAGTTGATATAAAAATAGTCTTTTTGAGGAAGGCTTACTTTTCTAGGTCAATGGATTTGATCATTTACTAATGTATTCCTCTGGGTGAAGTTTGCACCATGTAAACAGATATATAAATGTTTGGTATCAGAAATTATTATCATTGTTAAAAAACAGTTGTGCTGCTTGATACTTTACTGTGATACACTTTTTTCTGGATTCATTTATGAAAAGAAATGTCAAAAGAACATCATTTGCTGGAAGTACAAATCTTTTGTAATATAATTTTTTTATCTTTACTGTCAATTAAAAAAAAAAAATGTATATACCTTTATTTAACCAGGAGGTCCCATTGAGATTCAGAATCTCTTTTACAAGATAATACTGTAATACATGTAATACAGCCTTGTTGAATAAAAGTAACAAAATAACAGTATTATTTCTCATATCCCAGGATAATATGCAGAGACAACTATAACTAAGCTTTTTGTAGGTCCCCTTAAAACTCTAAACACTGTGTATGTGGTCTGAAAACAATCTTTTTTGCGGCTCAGTTTGATGTTGCTATTGGTGCAAAAACTACACACTTCAGCTATAACTTTTACTTCATCACCCTATTGTCCTTGTAAAAGCTTTACTGTTTGGGTCTCTCTTTTTTGCAAACTAAGAGATGAGTCAAATACATTAAAGTTAAAGCTTAATATTCCTTTAATAGAGTAAACAACGTGTTTTTGGTTTCTTCAACAACAAGAATATGCTGATCACAATGTCTCCAGAGACATACAGTACACCCACAGCAAACAACTTCTGCGGTTCCAAGGTGTTATACACAAATTTCAGGGCCAGATGAAGCCTTATCTCCACAACACCCCCTTTTCAGGTCTAGGATATTTCTTTGAGTTCTCTGTTTGCGCTGTATGCATGATGAATGCCTATATTTATTCATCCGCTGCCATGTTAAAGGTGGTCCAGAATGATGTTTATCCAAAGAAGCTTGTTTCTCTGAAACACTAGGCCACTGAAAGACACCGTTCACGCATGAACTAGATATCACTGGCTGAGTGAGACAAACGCTATAAATATATTCTGAAAAAGAACCCAGGAGAAGCATAGAGGAGAATTACGCCGCTAAACACACAGTCCCCCCAGTTCCTTAATGTGCTGACGTAATGGCAACTTGGAGCATTAGATCGCCTTCGCTGTCTTGGAAGGGTTTTCATTGGATGATGTTCATGACAAATGGTCTCAGAGGTACATATACTCCCGTTCATTATTTAAAAGGTTACTGTAGAGGGATCATTACAGCACTAATGTTCAAACCCAACCCCCATTAGCAGGGAAGAAATCCACCCAGCCCCCCAGCCCACTAATGTGGCAGGTGATGCCACAGGAAACCTGCCAATAAAAAGAAACCAGCATTGATAAACTAGATGGTTTATATGGACAGTCCCACAGAGCACAACAAACAGGGTTTTTTCTGGCACCAACTGAAGGCGGTGACATCACAAGCACATTGGCTCCCGGAACACGCTGGTTTTGGAACGTTGATGAAACAGTCATTTCCTTCAAACAAGTGAAATCAAAGTGGCAAAATTCCAATTGCAGCATTCTAATTATAAAATGTACCAATTCCAACAAAACTGTAGGAAAGATATAACAAACATGTTGAGGAACTCTTCAGGAAGGAAAATCCATGGAATTTCACAGCACGAAGTTGATTGAATTCCTTGAAGACAGAAATGACTCTCTCACAGTGATGTTCTTTCCACCCTAGACTAATTCACTCACGGCCTTACGAGATTCAACTTTGGTTTCCTTTTTGTAACCTGTCATAATATATAATAGAGCTCAAACACACTTTTTCCTCTCCTAAGAAAAGTCCGAACACCTATTAACCATGAATCCCATGGAACAAAAGTCACCAAAGGTCAGGAGACCCCTGCTCTAAAACCCTCCGACCAAAAGATCACCTCTTACCTTCTTTCTTGAAGGCATTCAGTAAAGACTTCATATCTCTTCTGAGTTTATTGCTCAATAACTCCCTTGAAATGTCCGTGAGGAACTTGGAAACACCTCGGTCACTGAAGCACAACGGAGAGGGTTAAGGAGAAGGCAAGCACTGTGGTGACAGTGCCCGCTCCACATGATGCCGTCTGTGACTGCGAGAGGAATCGGCAGAGCGCACAAGCCTCGCACTTTTCATTGCTCGGTACTCTCTCTCTCTCTCGCTGACACACATACGTGCACACTAACTCTCTCGCTCAGGCTCCGTTTCGTCCCGCCCCCCTTCCTCTCTCTCCTCATCACTCTTTCCCCTCACCAAATCATTGACTGTACTATCAGTTGAAGCCTCCCCCATCTGGATTCCTCTAGGTCGACAAGGCAGAAGACTGATTGGAGTATGTTGTTGAATCAGCTGGTTGACAGGACCATGCTGGGATAATTTGATTTAAAACACCACTATTATGAGACAGAGTACTGAGATAAACACAATTGCCCAAAATCCTTCAAGTTCAGCCCTTCTGTGGTTCGCGATACCATCAGAAGTGTTTTTAGAAATCACTGGCGACCGCCCACCGAACGGCGCAATCAAGATGTTTGAATTAACTTGAGAAGATGTTATTGATTAGGGATTTTAACCCTTGTCGGCTAACCAAAACAGCTGTATGGGAATCAAGCCCCCAAGTGTTGCTAAGCAACCAAGGGATGGATGTCTAAATTAGTCAGTGCAAGTTGTCGGGTTGTGAATTCTCCCGTTACCCATGTATGTGGGCTGTCCTTCCTTTCACACTAGAAATTCACAATTGCCTCTCTCACTCTGTCTCTTTTTATCCCCCCCTCCCATTTTCTGGAATGAGATGAAAAAAGATATTTGAGGAAACAAGGAGGAAGGAATTCTTGCATATTAATATCTGTGTCAGGGTATAATGTAATCAGCATATAGATGGATATAGAGTTAATACATACAGTGGGATCCCAGAGTCTGAAACCACTAGTGAAAATCTTTAGATTTTGCATTACATTCTAATAAAAAATAAAGTATAAAAATGACATGTAAAATGAACATGAACTTCAAAATTTGCAGTATCAAGCTGACATGAACTTCACAAGTTGTACAAAACTGGATGATCCATGAAAACAAGAACATCTGACTGTTTGAACAAAGGAGTTCACATGGTGAATGTCACAAAGTTGTTTAGATTAGTTAACCAAAACTTTTACATTTTTTTGTTAATTGAAATAAATCTGAATAATATAAAATATCAATATATTACATTAAAACTTATGAAAATGAGAAAAAGTTGAAGTACTAAAATTAATTTAAAAAAAAAACAATGACTAAAACTGAACAAATAAAAAAAATCCTTTTAAATATTAAAGCTGCAGTCCGTAGTTCCTCCTCTTTGTCGCCATCTCGGTTCGAAATCTGCAATTGCAATTATTAGCGGAATTATCAACTTTACGTGAGTTGTGCCTCGGCACGGCACAGCGTGGATGAATCCAGTGTTTTGAGGAGAGTGTGCAGCTGTCAGTCGCCGTGCCGGTGTGGATACTGGCATTCAGAATCACAGATTATTCTTTTTGGAAGTATGACCAACATAAGAATTTTCACCGCAAAATGTCATCTGAACAAGTAAGTAACATCCACTTTTGTTCTGGCCAACTAAGGGAAAAATAGAATTGCAGTAAATCGCGCGATTAAATACAACGATCGCTTACCAGCAGAAAAAAGCCTTCTCTGCGTCTGTTTTGAACCCCCACAAAACACGGTTCACATAACTATTAATTAACCCAAAATAATTTTTAACCCAAAAAAGTTACGGACTGCAGCTTTAATTTGCTTTTCTTTTCAGATATTCACATTTTTTTACATAATCGGTAATCGATTCTTCAATATATCGGATCTACTGATAATCACTGCCATTTGGTACTTTTCCAAAGAATATCACTCAAAAATGCCATTTCATACTGTGTGTTCAAGAGGAAGTACGAGTGTTCATAGGAAAACTAACTAACTTATTGTTTACATAATTTGATTCATTTTTCATTTTTATTATTATTGCATTTAAATGCAGAAATAACTTAAAAAAGTATAATACAATTTTAAATAATTAAAATGAATTAAATATTTAAAACTAAATTTGATTACTGACCTAAAAATAGTGCAAAATTATCTTTTAGGTCTGGTTTCACAGATAAGGCTTGATTAAGCCAGGATTAAGCCTTAGTTTAACTACAACTTTTAATAGCTTTTATAAATGTGCCTTAGAAAAAAACATTACTGGTGACAACTTGAGACAAAACAATGGCACAGACATATTTTAAGATTTGCTAGTTGTTTTTAGTTAAAAAAAGATCAAACACACGTTTCAGACTAGGACTAGGCTTAACGCTTGTCTGTGAAACCAGATGATTTAAATTTAATTTGTTTTTAAAAAATTCCAAGTTTAAATAAAAAACCCAAAAATAAAATAAATCCCAAATTTTCAATATGGTCTCAGACTTTTGGACCCCACTGTATATCTATCAATGTTAGATGACTTGTATATAGCAGTGATGGACAGAGTGGAACAGTAAATCCAACACCATTTGTGCTTCATTAGAAATCTAAATCCCATCTCTGTGCTCTAACGAGCCAGCAAAATGACAGAACTGACAGCTTCTTATAACTTAACTCATACACAAGTACTAACATGGCAGAATTGTTGGAAACTGGTTCCCTGGGGGAGCTGTAAATGTGCCTTAAGGGACCAGTTGTGATATGGCCATGATTCAAAATAAAACAAGCTCCACTTTAAAATAACCCAACGCAAACCCTGTGAGTTAACTCTCTGCGGACGACCTCCTCTTTCTTCTTCTCGTTCTTCTTCTCTTCATTCGCGCCATTAACAAACCCAGTGCCGATCGCCCTTCCTTCGGTTGCTTTGATTAATCTTTCCTGATAAAGAAAACATCCTTTCATATGTGTCAGCAATTTCTAAATCCTCTGCACATCCAGAGCGGAGCTAAAGATGAATAGACATTTTCACCCAATTAAGGACTCTATACGTAACAAAGAACTCCGTCGGGCCTCCAAGGGGCTGGCAAGCGCAGCTGGTATCCACAGTCTCATTAAATCAATAGTCATTAAATTGCACTTGAAAGTGTACCTCAAAATAAAGAGCTCAACCTATTCGATCGAAGCTGGCGCAGGTTTGAACTTGGGTGGTGAACTGAAATCCATCACTCTGTCATGCTTTGAATTTGGTCTTGTTTATAAGCCATGATTAAAACTCAAGATGGTGTATTATATTTCCCAGCGGCTCCAATATCTAATTTAGACTGGCAGAGTGCAATATGAGCCTGCGTGTGTGTGCGTTTGCATGTGTGCATATGCATATCTTCCCATAATTCACACAATATTTGAGTGCTCTTTGAAATCTGCGCCATTTCAAATACTTTACCAAGTAAGTCGATAATAAGCCAGGATCCAAGACCTCCTTGGCTTCTCAACCGCGACAAGTGCAAACAAGGCAAACTTACAAAACATCCCTTAAGCCAATTATTGTGCGGATTCGGGAACCATGGCAACCATTGGGTGGCATTAAATGGGATGTACATTTACATACATAACTACAGTGCTCATTTTAAACATATAGCCATGGTGGCTGGCGCACATAAACAAACAAAACCCAATGGATTTTGGTGGATTTTGGAAATGCAAAGCCTTCCCAAACGGTTTGAATTTGTGAAGATCAAAGCTCCAGCACTGTGCCCTCTGCTGTGGTCTAACATGTGACACGTAATTACCGGATCCCCTGCCACTATGCGCATGAAAATAACAAGCCGTTCCTGTTTCCTCTCTGAGTGACGCATTAGACACAACGGCAAACTGTGCAACTATTGAAGATTGTTCAATCAAAACCTTATAAAAACAATATCAGTGTACAGCTGGCCAGACAGTTCATTCCGTCAAAGGTTCCTTTTGCCTCATATTGAAACATCCGGAAGCCTGCTGATTCCCATATTCTGCTGATGGAATGTTTATGTCAGAGCTGTTACCCAAAGGTAAAAGGGAAACCTGACAGCTGTAGAAAAGAAGATGCATAATGCTACATCTAGACTTCAAGTCAGTGCTATTCTCCGAATAGCTACACTATTAAAATAAAGGTTCCAAATGGAGGTTTTCCCAGAAATTCCATAAGTTCCATTAAGTGAATCTTTAAGTGAAAAGTTGTCAAAAGAACCATTTTATCTTAGGCCCTGTTTACACCTGGTATTAAGATGTGTTTTGGTCAATCGGATCACAAGAGGATGACGCTAAATACAGCTCTAAAACATTTGAGCTTGTCCACTTTCGACCACTTCCAGCATTTGACCGGATTGCTTTCGTTGTTTAAACGTTCATGTGGTCGAATGCGTTCGAACAGCCACAAAAGACCGCCAACTCTCCGCCTACTGACCTAACGCGCGAATATTGTGGGAAGCGCGCTAGTCAGACGGGATTTAAACTTTATTGGCTGGAGACCCAAGTTTGGTTTGAAGACAAAAAATGCACCAAGCACAATATTCTCTCGCTATTCCTCAATTCTAAGATGCACTCACCGCGTTCGGTGTGGTCTTGCGGCTATCAGAGCAAAAATTAAAGCTGCTGCTCTCAGTATGTTTTTCCGTCGTCTCCGAGTGTGTTCAAATGTAAATTGCGCAAGCTTATTTGGTCCATTAGATCGAAAGAGCTGAAAAAACTCATGCATTTACCCACCCATAGAACCTCCCCTCTAAGAAATCAGGACAGAAGTGTTTAAAAGTGGACAAAAGAGATGGATTAAAACACCAGGTGTAAACGGGTATGTGTCTGCCTCGTCTACTTGTGATCCAATCATCTAAAATGCCAATGCATCTTAATACCAGGTCTAAACATACACGAACTCTTACATATATACAGATATGCACCCATCCCTCGCCTTCAATGCTTCGTACCCCCAGTCTGACAGGCGGGTCTGTGACCAGCGCCGAGAATGGCTGCAGGACCGGACGGATACCTGTCTGTGCTGGGTTACCTCCATCCCCCACTCCCCTCCCCTGTTGCAAGTCTTGTGTGTTCATGTTGTAGACTGTACTGATTATGTGCTAATGTTGCTGAGGTGTTTTTTACTGTTTCCAAACTGTACTCCTCACAGGAGCATAGTCTGGGGGTTGCCTTTTTTTCTCCTCACCTCTCCTCATGTCATGCTGTATTTTCTTCCTCAATGCCCTATCTTCCTGTCCTGTCTACCCCCTTGTCATATTGTATGCATGTCTGTATGGACAGGTTGATGGCTATAATTTCGCTGGTACTTGTGACTAGTGACAATAAAGGCTACTACTACTACTAAACAGGGCCTTAGTGTAAAGAACATCTGAAGAACCTTTTCCCACTATAAAGAAACTTTTGTGCAATGGAAAGGTTCTGTGAATGTTAAAGGTTCTTCATGGAACCATTGACGCAAATAAAGAACCTTTTTTTTTTTTAGAGTGTAGTCCCAGAATCATTATCCCACATTTCCATTTTACATCAATACAGACAGAAAATGAACAGACAAAGCAATCAAAGTCACTCAATGTCATTCAGTAAGCAGGTTAACAACTTTATGACACGTCGGTGAGACGAAGATTAGCATTGCAGGTCTGAAAAACCAGGACAAATGTGACAAAAAACTTGAACGTGACAATTCCAATCAGAAAAAAACGTAGGACTTGATAATGGCCTATTTTCAGAACAGGAAATAGTAGGAATTCTGCTGGTGTGCAAGTGCGTATATATGAATGAGTCTCCTCTTCCTGTAAGGTCTGTAGCTTATGTAGGTCAGCCCCACTGAGTAACGCTCTCTCTAGATGCATGCTTGGGTTTGGTGCATGAAGCCATCTATAGGGTGCAACGACTATTAGCAATGTCTGTGCACACAACCTTCAGGGCCAAAACATATCACTAATATCATCATTTATAAAGCATAATGCACATGGATCACGTGTTATATGTGAAACTCGGTGACAATGTACATGCAAAACGCCCGTTATGAATAATTAACATGTAAATGAGTTATTTATGTCGTGTTATCTCCACTCTACATTATACACGGACATATCCGTGGCATGTGAAGTCTGATTTACCCAGAGCAGACTTCATTTTATCTAAATCCTTTCGTTTAATGATGTCTAATGATTAATTAAATCTGTTGTGCCTTCCCTGCCTTTAATGAGGCAGATGATTATGCGGTCCGTTAATTGAAACGAGCGCATTCAATCACTGGATTCCTCAGAGTGTGGCTGAGAGTGTCAGAAAAATATACGGATGCATTTTACTTTTGGTAAATTAACACTGACATCTTCTACACGTGTTAGAGCTGTGGGAGTAGAGAGTGCAATGTGAGGTAGAAAATAAAATAATTTATCATCTGTTTATGTGCAAAATATTCTGCCGAATATGTATAATCATGATTTTTCTTGACTATATAAAGTTATAGGAAGATATATATAGCTGCTGTATTAAAACTACATTTGCTCATAATGCAAAATAACTTTGAATGACCCTAAAAACAATAAAGAGAGCTTGTATCTTCACTAAAGGCTCAGACGCACAATTATAAGTTAAAGTAAACCACTTCAGGAGCCCTAGAGGCACAAATTGCTGAGGCCCAGCATTATAACACTGCATAATTACAGGAGCCGCTGGAGATGACGTCCGCTGTCTCAGTAGCAACAATAGAGGAAGCCCATTTTAGCTTATGTTAGCCTTTAGCACATAGTACAACTTTTGCACCTGCAGCATCAGCTGCCTGCCTGACAATTGGTTCATATCATGCACTACTCTCTTGTGCATTTGGCTGAGGAATAGCATTTTAAATTAATTAAATTAATTATTTGGTCATGCTCATTTTCAGTATAATCAAGACTTTATAGGTGTTCCTGTGGCCTAACAGCGACGTGTAATTTAGCCATCCAAATTTAAAGCTTAACTGCTGCATGACACAACACAATCACAGCCAATCAAAACATCTACAGAACAAGGCAGCACTGTATTAATATTCATCAAACATAATTCCTCCGCAATTAATCCAGCATGAACCACACATGATTGACTTGAATCAAACTTTGTTTTGAAGATCATTTTTATTATTCTATTATAACCTTTATTTTACCAGGAAAAGAAGCACATTGAGATTAAGAAGCACTTTTACAAGAGCGTCCTGGCCAAGACTGACAGACACAGCTCGTGTTGAGTTTAACAGATAACATCCATCAATACATAGACATATACATACACAAGCAAATCAAATCAAATTTCAATATCAGTACATAACTAGTTAAAACATCTACAGCCCGATGTTTCTTTCTCCAAATAATTTAAAACTACTTTGAAAAGACTGGTCCTAGGACTGACCCCTGTGGCACACCTTTAGTTACATTGAGTGAACCAGAGATAAAACCTTCTGACTGTACTCATTGAGTTCTGTTTGAGAGATAGTTATTAAACCAACCAATAGTATGTTTAGATAATCCAATGCTGACAAGTCGTTGTATCAGTAAGGTATGATCAACAGTATCAAATGGTTTTGATAGATCGATGAATAAGGCTGCACAGTGTTTCTTGTTTATTGAACAGATTCAATAAAATCATTTAGTACTTTTAAGGCTGCCGTAGTTGTGCTATGTTGTTTTAAAACCAGATTGAAAATCAGACAGGGTATTATTAACAGACAGAAAGTCCTTCAATTGATTGTTGACAAATGTTTCGAGGACTTTGGCCAAGACTGACAGCTGGGAAATGGGCCGGGAATTATTTGGGTGTGTGGGATCTCCGCCTTTAAACAGGGGATGAACACAAGCTGATTTCCAAGAGACAAGAGAAAGGTTAAAAATATGAGTCAGAGGTGGGGCAATAAAATCAGCTGCTAGCTTTAAGAAGTAAGGTTCCAATTTATCAGGACCTGCCAATTTTGAAACATTTTCAAGCCCTAGAAGACATCATTAAAGTAATCCAAGTGACTCTGTGTGAATTGTCCATGTTAATCCATGTCCATTTTTGGGTAAACTAACCCTTTAAACATTCAAAGGGCCTTTTTACACCTGGTCAGTTTGTGCGTTTTCTCTGATCGGATAACCATCCCATTGTAAAAAGACCAGGTGTAAATGCCCTCCGAAATACTTTCAAGATTGATTTCAATTCGATCACTCAACTTCAAGAGGTGGTTTGAGACGCATTCCAGACGAAACTGGACAAGTGTAAATGCATCTGGTTGTTGAAACCACATATGACAATTTTACTCCTCCCAAAAATGCTAAAAAATAAAGTGTGAGAGTGTGTTATAACATGTTATAGCAACATATGACAGTGCTACTGCAACACGCATAGCCGCAGATGAGTAGCTGAGTATCTCTTCATCAAGCCAATGCGCAAACTGACACAAATGAAACAAAGTCGCAGACACTCAACACACAATATTAAAAATATTATATATATAAAATAAAGTATTATATACATAGTATATAATAAAGTATATATATAAAATAAAATATTATATATTGTAAAGTAAAAATATACAATATTAAAAAATATTAAAAATAGCTAAATGATCTTACCAGTGCTGATGGCGCTCTCTCTTATCGCGGTATGATAAATAAAATGCAGCTCATATCTGTTGCGTTCACTGACGCCAATTCCGTTAAATCTGCATATAGCGCTGGAATTGAAGATCGAATTTATATTCGTTTTGCGGAGAAACATTTATGTGGCAAAGTATAAATGGAAACGTTTTAACAAATCAGATAGCTATCCGATCAGTAAAAACACATGAAGTGACCAGGTGGAACAGGCGCAAAATGTCCAACAGTGTATCACAATTCAGTATTCAAAAATTCCGACTGGAATTCAGTGTGCACACATTATCATTATATTTTGTTGCTTATTGCCAATGGGACTGGTTAGTCTGAAATCAAAATTACAGTACATGGATACAATTTCGTTTAATATTTGTCCCTTTTTACAATGCATGTGTATCTAGGTAAGAAAAGTTTCTGGTATTCATGAAAAAAAAAACAGGTAAAGAGGTGGTTTTCATAAACATCTAGGAAGGTGCAGTATCCAACTTACCAATATCAGCGTCTTTGTGATTCTTTATGGACTCTGCAAGCTCAAAATTTCCAGCAATTATTGCCACCTTTGAAAAAACACATATATAACATATTAGATTCATTCATTCACAGGCTTTATCACAATTTTTCTATACATTTTCCATTTTTTGGCTGAGGCTGCATAAAACAGTCTGCAAACTTATAGTCAGACCAACTGAATTAAAAAATAAGACCACTGTCACATAACACCTAGATGCAGATTATATCATTCTATCAGTTGAATTTGGTGAATGAAAACACAAAGACACATTTTTTAAACATTTATGATGTTTTTCTTGTATATAGAGTAATACTTGTGAGCTCTGACACATCACTGTCCTTCACTGACTACCTTTCCCAACTGTCTTGATAACTTCTGGTATGTAAAATCTTGTAAAATGAAGTGACTCCCATGAGTGCAGAATTGTGACGAATGTCGATCTAGAGTGACGTAAAAGTCATATGAACTCGAAATTGGGCCACATTTACCCGCAGTCTGAACGTAGCCTTAGTGAACTATTCCCTGCAAAGCTTAATGTAACCTCAAAAGGGCCTTCACAGCAATGAAACAAAAACAAAAAACCCTGTTCAATAGCACGACTTCCCATTCAGCAGATGTTCATTTCTATCTAATAGCTTTAATTTTACCACCCTTTAAAAGGCTAGTTACGCGGTCTATTATAAGATCTATAATTTACTCATCAGTCTGGTCACCAAGTCTGGTCGTGAGAACAAAACTAGGTTTGAAATGGAGCACCAAGGCAGAGTAACACGCATTACGCTTGTGGGTTTTGAAGTACTAGATTTCTAAGAGTGATAAAACACAGACTTCATTCACATTACACTAAATTAGTTGCTAAGATTTACGTAATGAGCTTGAGAAGACCTGCATTCCTTTTCGAATGAAATACGGTGCTTGGTTGCAGCATAGAGCTAATGCTAGATGAGTTAAGAAGAAAAACACAACAGTAAGGTAAGTTAATCAACACGGTAAAGGCCTAGAATCTAAACAAATATTTGAAGAAATTTTTTAAACTGTTCAATACTATTCACACAAACAGTACTGTCGTATGAACACACATTATTAAGTCAGAGCTGGAACTTTTCGGTTTGCAGTTGACCCAGTATCATCGTTCTCAGAGTAAAAGATGTGGCGGTAATACAATTTGCTCTGAACACTTTTCGATTTTGCCGGGGAGAAGTTCTGTTTAACCAGGCGGATCGGAGCGTTCCAGAGGAGAGCCTGAAGTTTCATGAGCTGCTTAAATGAGTTGTAATCTAGCGATCACCGAGGCGTCAAATATGATTTTAGCAGCATGAGATGAATAATACAGCGCATTAAACAACGCATCAGGAGAGCTCTGATATGTACATTACATAAACACTTCACTCCTACGTCAGGTTTGGAGTGAGCAGGGTCAGTTCAAAGCTTTAGAGGTTGCAAACCGAGCAACTAGCACAACGAGGCCAGCCATGAACACTAAATGTAGCAGCAAGTGTTGCTAATGTTTGACTTAATGCGTTTGACTGTAGAGCCGACTGCAAAACTAATGATCTCAGCTCTATTTTAATGTTTTTGGAGGTTTGCCATTGGATTACTGTTGCGATATGTGCCATCTTGCTAATAAAAGCCACAGTTTTCCTTGAGGCACAAACAACAACATATATTTGAGTACTGTACAAACCAAGTATTTTTCCACTCTGGATATTGCATTGAAGGTGTTTAAACTTTAACCACAATCTAAAAACTTGGCACAAATGCTGAATGCTACATTGTAAAAGGCTTTTGCTGGGTGAACAGGTCTGTGCACTATGAAATCAAACTATGAATAAAAACGCAATGAAAGATGCAGCGAAGAGCAAAAAGGATACGGTTATTTGTGTCAAGGAGGTTGCATTTCAAAGGGTTAAGCTTTCATTATGTGGGTGGTCTAGTACAGTATTGATGTTGGCGTGTTTGCTATTAAAAGGGTTTACTGTACATGGTATTTTGCTATCAGCATTCGCTTTGAAGCTTTAATAATTCATTATGATAGTGATATAAGGGGTGGCGATTATGGGTTGGGATTATGTCGTTTTAATAGCAACTGAACTCAAAATAATCAAAAAATGTTATTAGAAGTGGATACTTAAAAGATTGGATCTTAAAATATTACTATTATATTATAATCGCAATGTAAAATCAATCATATAAATTAAATATCATAAGCTTGTTCCTGTATCAATCTTGAAACACTTTTATTTGAAGTGTAAATAAACACATAATTTGTAAAAACATTTTGTTTTATTCCCCTGAAAAGTGTAAACTGTGTCTCTGAGGTGCAATCAAAACATTGCTGTTTGATTAAGGATTCCAACCAGCCTCACATGTCAACAGTGTCTCAACCAATGATGTGAGTATAGGGCGGGGCTATCTGTTTGGAATGGGCGGGGCTATCTAGCCAGTTGAAGATGGATTTTTTTATGTGTAAATTGTTCATAAATTAATAAATGTTCTGCTTAATTCATAAATGTGCAAATTTAAGAGAAATTCCTCCTGCTTGTGTTGGCGATGTTGTCATTAATAAATTGTTACGTTAAGATAACAATACTTAAAATACAACGTTTTGGCATTATAACTCAGATAGGTATGTTGAAACTGGAAATTGAATGTTGGAACTTATTTGTCAGCAAGATCTTTCAAATTAAAATTTTTGGTTTTAAATATTAAAATTATTCATTCCGTCTCCGTTTAATCTGATTGGTCATGATTGAAGTTCTGCCTGACAACCACGATGATTTGTAGATAATAACACAAGGCAGTAAAAAAAAAATGTCTTTCTTTTTTCTCATGCAGCAACTCTAACGGACTCATAATGAAGATTAAAAAAATATGTTAAATTTGTAGGTAGTGACTGTAGATGTTAAAATATATATATATATACCTTTCTTAAAGCTGCAGTCTGCATTTTTTTCTCTTTGTCGCCATCTCTGTTCTAAATCTGCAATTGCAGTCATTCGCAGAATTATCAACTTTACGTGAGTTGTAGTTCGACACCGCACAGCACGGATGAACGCATTGAGAAGAGTGTGCAGCTGTCAATCACCGCGCCGGTGTCGATACTGGCATTCAGAATCACAGATTATTCTTTTTGGAAGTGTGAATAACATAATAGTTTTCAACGGAAAATGTCATCTGAACAAGTAACATCCACTACTTTTGTTCTGGTTCTGACATTGCAGTAAATCGCGCTGATTAAATAAAAAAATCGCTTATCACGCAAAACTGTGCAAATTATACTTTGTTCTCAACTTGTTAATGTTAACAACGTCAGCATTGCGTGACTACATGTAATGTCCTTCCGGTATGTATCCTTGTTTTCGCACAGGCCGGTTGCAGTCTCTTTTTTTTCTGTAGCCACTCCGAAGTCCGAACGAAGTCTTTTGCATTTTACAGCGGGTGAATCTCTAGTTGTCACTGGTGATTGTCGTTTAACCCTTTCTGGATCCGCCATCAAATTGATAAGTTTAATTATATCAAGTGCTGTGAGAAAAGGCTATAAATCTCCACCTCCAGCATCCTCACACGCAATATAGCCTACTAGCCGAGACTCCTTCTTTATGTGTACAGATGTGACGTAATGATGCAAAGACATGCTCGAATCTCCCGCGGAAATCCACCAGTACCACTGGAATTAAAAACATTATTACAAGCTTACCGTTTTTTTTAATCGATCTACGGCAAGCAGATAGCGTTGAACACTGGCTGGTTATGTATTTGCTCAAATATGTATTTTGGATAATTTTTAACCCAAAAAAAGCTACGGACTGCAGCTTTAATCACCCTGTAGATTTTATTCTAATGTTATTTTTATGAAACCTTTTGAGTAAATAAGTTTCTGTGAGAACATCAGACAGGGTGTTTAATTTTCTGGTCAAACCATGACAAAGTCTGTGACAATATGCACTAATGACTGTTGGCGCAAAAATTACTTCAGTTTTAACTATATTTCTAATAATAAGTACTAATAATTATTGGCACAAAAATTACTTCAGTTTTAACTATATTTCTAATAATAAGTACCGGTACTAATAACTACTGCCACAAATATTAATTCAAACCTATATTTTCTAACAATACACACTATTGCCGCAAAATTACATATTTCTAAGAATACGCACTGACTACTGCCACAGTTTTACGAAGATTTTTAATGATAAAATTACTTCAGTTTTAACTATATTTCTAATAATAATTATTGGTGCAAAAATGGCTTCAGTTTCAAATACAATAAATAACTAATGACTAGAGGCATTGGAGTCACAGCCATTATTGAAGGCTACTGAACAGTAAACGGAACACTGTCATCAGCCCATGGCCACAGACTTGGATCATGTCCATTGCTGTCAGACAAGCTTTTGAATGTCACAATCTGACATTTGAGAAAAAAACTCCTTAGGTAAACAAACACAAGAACAAGAGATTTTTACCAGGAAAATGAAAACTCCACTGGCTTATTTCAGCTAGAACATTTAAGAAAACTATTAAATCTGATTTGACATTTATTTCCCCTCTCCAAAATGTAACTCCTAATTATCTGAAGATACCAAACAAACATAATAAAATGATTAATTACCCTCACGCTCACTCATTGATCTCTGAGTGCTGTCTTACATAATGCCTGCGCTTTCATGTGACATTCCGTCTAATTAATTAAGAACTCTGCCCGACAGAACAACAAATAGACCCAAGTTCATTTTGCATTCATAATTTTTTCCAACACTAAACCAACAAAATATAGCAAACTTCCATGCGCAAGCTTATGTGAAAAAATAGTTTCATTCACTTATTAAAAAGTAGCCAAGTCAACACGTTCTCATACCTGAAAGGGCGTTTGTCCTCTGTAGTTCTTGACGTCTTTGCTGGCTCCACGAACCAGAAGAACCCTGGCACACTTTTCCTTCAGAAGAAAAGCAGGTGATAGAGAAATTAATTCAATATGATCCAACTCTAACAGATGCTCTACTATCTGTGTTTCTTGACCTTCTAAGATCAAAATCAGACACATCAAGAGGTATATCCCATCTCACCCAGATCCAAAAGTGACAGACTTCTCCCTCAGCTTTGGGAAGTCCAATTCAAGTGTGATGCTACAGCAAAGTCTACACCCAAAGAGAAAGGGGGTCTCTGCAGCAATGCCTAAGTGCATGTGTGAATGTGTATGTGAGAACCAAAAGCAGAAAGACAGAGAGAGAGAGAGAGAGAGAGAGAGATAGAGAGAGATCCAGGGCTCTGTAGCTCTCCAGCCCACTATATCCAGCTGGATTCAACAGCCCACCCACGGAATGCCTCACCACTAAACCGACACACACACAATCGCACACATACACACACCTCCATTGCCTTCTCCTCCTACCTTCCTTCTAATACTAGTTTCACAGCTGCTGCCAGCCCTTGTGTATGAGACATAATCACATGTGAGGATGCTGCTTCTATTCCCTGCACATGAAAATATCCCTGGCCTGCATTTGGCACCGGTTACAGGTTCCTCGTTGACATGGTGACGGATCGGCGCAATAGGGTTTAATCGCAAACAATCGAGGCTCGAGAACCTGTGACGACCGAGACAAATGAAGCATCTTTCGCCAAAGGTTTCGCCCCGTTGCGGCCGATTACTTTAAATAACGACCACATTGGTCAGCTCAGGATGAACACAGAAATACATGATACATCATATGTGGCCACCAGTGAACTCAAGAGCCTCCACAAATCAATAAATGACACTTGCCATCGGCAGGGACATTTTCTCACCTTAAAATAAACTATATTTTCTAGTCATAAGACCTAGGGTGGTGCGATTTGTTTCAACTGAATTTAACAGCATATTTATTTTGATGGCAAATGAAAACGAGGCTGTGTGTGTGTGTGAGAGAGAGAGAGAGAGAGAGAGAGAGAGAGAGAGAGAGAGAGAGAGAGAGAGACGTACATTTCGCTCGATTTCGTTGTTCGTGATGTTAAAGTACATAGGTTGTGTAAAATCAAGACCGTTCAACATATTGAATTCTATATTTAAGTCTTCCTTTACAGATCTTATATATAAAGGCCCATTCACACCAAGATCATTATAACAAACTATAAAGATAACTATAATGATAACTATATTACCATCCAGACCAACCCACAATAATGTTCTTTTTATTATAAGCATGCACTGCAGTTTTGTCGTCCGCCACTTTAAATGCTCAAGCTTTTTTAAGCAGGATGAATTCTGATTGGCTGTCAATGTTTTTATCATTCATCAGCTTGAAAAAAAAAATCGTTGTGAAAGTTATTTCAATGATATTGTTTCTCTGTGCTGTTATTAGTAGTTGTGGAGTGGACTCTGCAATTCTTTTAAATTTAGAACTATATACTTATCCTTGTCATTATAGTTATCATCTTTGGTGTGAACCAAAGTGACACAGTGGATGTGGGATCAATATGACCTATGACACAGCAGGAATATGATGTTATACACAGAGCGATAGTGAATACCGCTAGCGCTAGCAGTTCCAGCAGACAATGGCGCCCATGCTGTGACCCCGAGCTGACGGAGCAGACTAGATCTCCCACAGAGGAAACATAAGGTGATTATATGCCTGGCTGCTTAGTGTCGTGAACGTAATGGGCCGTTGTCCATTCATAAACACTGAATGCTGGTGATAATAGTCATGAGCATTCCAGTTCAGTTTGGGGTTTATCTTGGATAGAATGGGAGACAATGGTGAATACTGGACCGTGTAATTAGTGGCAATCGGTCATTGGCATTTATTCAAATGAACATGGCATCATTTCCACCCTGAACCTTCCCATAAGACGAATGAGAAAAAAGATATATACAGCAAACATTTAAAAAATATAATATTTATATAAAAATGTTAAAGTAAAAACAATACAATATATATATATATATATATATATATATGTGCATTTTGCTAAATTAACTTCCAAATTATTTGCCAATTATCATCAGCATACTACTTCAGTACAATTTTAATTAAAAAGATAACATGAATTTCTGAACTTGGTACGTTTTCTTTGGTCAATGCCACATTTTTTTAATTACTTTTTTTATTAGTGACCTTGAAAAAGTGCAGAATCTTAAAATTGCATTTGTTTCCAGGTTAAAAAATATATTTGTTTTTTATAATAAATATCTACAAAAAATATAACATCCCATTTAATACAAATTTTAAAAAACATAAAAAATATGTAAATAATATACATTTAATATATACTTATATATAAATTAATAGTATTATTAGCCTATTATTTAATTGGTTTTACAGTTATTTGTTATAGGTATCATCCATTAACATGCATGGTTTTCTAAAGAAACGCAGAACTTAGAAAGGTTCTCCTATAACATCTAGCTGTAAAACCCATCCTGCAACCTTTATTTTTTACAGTTCAGTCCCAAAGATTCTCCTAGAAAGTTTCCCTGCTGCGCTCAATCTCATCTCTCTAGTCACTGCGGTCAAGTGGGCCGCGTGTTGAAAATACACGGTCAAGCCAGCCGCACATTTTTTTTAGTATGCGCGTCTAATCGTGTACTTACGGTATGGGTGCTGAAAGAGGTCAAACTTGATTTTTAGACTCTATTTTCTGCTATTTTCCATCTTATTAGGACACAAATAAATTTTTTTTTTTTTACTATTTTAATGTTTGTATGCCTAAATATGATTAACATTGATTATTACATAATTTATTCATGTTCATATTCATTTTAATTATCATACATCCTTAATATTTTACATTTTTATTTGTATTAATGTTTATTTACTTATTTTTAATTTGAATGTTTATATATATAGTATACATTAATTATTGTAATATATTTATTAATGCTAATGAAATCTGTAATATTGATGTTAATTATCATACATTTATTTTACATTTGTATTGTTGATTTTAATGTTTGTGTATATATAAAGTATACATTTAATTATTTTACATCATGTATAAATGTTTATTTATTTATTTACTTACATTTTTCATGTTAATGTAAATGACAAATATGATACAACAGGCTTTTGGTGGCTTTAATCTGTCAATTATCCATGAATTGCATATATGAACAATAAAAACCTGATCTATGAAATATGCTTGCATACCTGATGAATAAAACACAAATGCTATTTAAAACACACGCACACACATACACACAATTTATATATACAAGTATGTTATATTACTGTATAGTTTTGGAGAAAAGGCAAACTCACCCCACACATCAAAGTGCATTCTATCACTTACACCATGTCCCATTTTCAAACACTCATAAAAAGTGTTCCTTCATAGGTTTGCCCATTCTTACATTTGATTAATGTTCAGAGTGACTCTGACTATTACTGTAATTATTGTCAAGTAATTTTACTGTATAGTTTTGGAGAAAAGTACAGGCAAACTCACCCCAATCATCAAAGTTCATTCTATCATTTGCACCATGTCACATTTTCAAACACTCATAAAAAGTGTTCGTTCATAGGTTTGCTCATTCTTTCAATATATTCCTGTTCAGACTGACTCTGACTATTACTGTAATTATTGTCAAGTAATTTTACTGTATAGTTTTGGAGAAAAGTAAAGGCAAACTCACCTCAATCATCAAAGTGCATTCTATCACTTACACCATGTCACATGTTCAAACACTCATAAAAATTGTTCCTTCATAGGTTTGCTCATTTGTTCATTGGATTCCTGTTCAGAGTGACTCTGACTATTACTGTATTTATTTTCAGGTAATTTTACTGTATAGTTTTGGAGAAAAGTAAAGGCAAACTCACCCCAATCATCAAAGTGCATTCTATCACTTACACCATGTCCCATTTTCAAACACGCATAAAAAGTGTTCGTTCATAGGTTTACTCATTCTCTCAATATATTCCTGTTCAGAGCGACTCTAAATGTTGCTGTAATTATTGTCTAGTCATTTTACTGTATAGTTTTGGAGAAAAGTAAAGGCAAACTCACCTCAATCATCAAAGTGCATTCTATCACTTACACCATGTCACATGTTCAAACACTCATAAAAATTGTTCCTTCATAGGTTTGCTCATTTGTTCATTGGATTCCTGTTCAGAGTGACTCTGACTATTACTGTAATTATTTTCAGGTAATTTTACTGTATAGGTTTGGAGAAAAGTAAAGGCAAACTCACCCCAATCATCAAAGTGCATTCTATCACTTACACCATGTCCCATTTTCAAACACGCATAAAAAGTGTTCGTTCATAGGTTTACTCATTCTCTCAATATATTCCTGTTCAGAGCGACTCTAAATATTGCTGTAATTATTGTCTAGTCATTTTACTGTATAGTTTTGGAGAAAAGTAAAGGCAAACTCACCTCAATCATCAAAGTGCATTCTATCACTTACACCATGTCACATGTTCAAACACTCATAAAAATGGTTCCTTCATAGGTTTGCTCATTTGTTCATTTGATTCTTGTTCAGAGTGACTCTATTACTGTAATTATTTTCAGGTAATTTTACTGTATATTTCTGGAGAAAAGTACAGGCAAACTCACCCCAATCATCAAAGTGCATTCTATCACTTACACCATGTCACATGTTCAAACACTCATAAAAAGTGTTTGTTCATAGGTTTGCTCATTCTTTCAATATATTCCTGTTCAGAGCGACTCTGAATGTTGCTGTAATTATTGTCTAGTCATTTTACTGTATAGTTTTGGAGAAAAGTAAAGGCAAACTCACCTCAATCATCAAAGTGCATTCTATCACTTACACCATGTCCCATTTTCAAACACTCATAAAAAGTGTTCTTTCATAGGTTTGCTCATTCTTTCAATATATTCCTATTCAGAGTGACTCTGACTATTACTGTAATTATTTTCAAGTCATTTTACTGTATAGTTTGGGAGAAAAGTAAAGGCAAACTCACCCCAATCATCAAAGTGCATTCTATCACTTACACCATGTCACATGTTCAAACACTCATAAAAAAGTGTTCCTTCATAGGTTTGCTCATTTGTTCATTGGATTCCTGTTCAGAGTGACTCTGACTATTACTGTAATTATTTTCAGGTAATTTTACTTTATAGTTTTGGAGAAAAGTAAAGGCAAACACCCCAATCATCAAAGTGCTTTCTATCACTTACACCATGTCACATGTTCAAACACTCATAAAAAGTGTTCTTTCATAGGTTTGCTTATTCTTTCAATATATTCCTGTTCAGAGTGACTCCGACTATTACTGTAATTATTGTCAAGTAATTTTACTGTATAGTTTTGGAGAAAAGTAAAGGCAAACTCAACCCCATCCATCAAAGTGCATTCTATCACTTACACCATGTCCCATTTTCAAACACTCATTAAAAGTGTTCCCTCATAGGTTTGCTCATTCTTGCATTTGATTACAGGCCTGAGTGACCCTGACTATTACTGTATTTATCATCAAGCCATTTTACTGTATAGTATTGGAGAAAAGTAAAGGCAAACTCACCCCAAACATCAAAGTGCTTTCTATCACTTACACCATGTCCCATTTTCAAACACTCATAAAAAGTGTTCCTTCATAGGTTTGCTCATTCTCTCAATATATTCCTGTTCAGAGCGACTCTGAATATTACTGTAATTATTTTCTAGTCATTTTACTGTATGGTTTTGGAGAAAAGTAAAGGCAAACTCACCCCAATCATCAAACTGCATTCTAGCACTTACACCATGTCCCATTTTTAAACCGTCATAAAAAGTGTTCCTTCATAGGTTTGCTCATTCTTTTTATTGATTCATGTTCAGACTGACCCTGGCTATTACTGTAATTATTTTCAAGTAATTTTACTGTATAGTTTTGGAGAAAAGTAAAGGCAAAATCACCCCAATCATCAGAGTGCATTCTATCACTTACACCATGTCCCATTTTCAAACACTCATAAAAAGTGTTCGTTCATAGGTTTGCTCATTCTTTCAATATATTCCTGTTCAGACTGACTCTGACTATTATTGTAATTATTTTCAAGTAATTTTACTGTATAGTTTTGGAGAAAAGTAAAGGCAAACTCACCTCAATCATCAAAGTGCATTCTATCACTTACACCATGTCACATGTTCAAACACTCATAAAAATGGTTCCTTCATAGGTTTGCTCATTTGTTCATTTGATTCTTGTTCAGAGTGACTCTATTACTGTAATTATTTTCAGGTAATTTTACTGTATAGTTTTGGAGAAAAGTACAGGCAAACTCACCCCAATCATCAAAGTGCATTCTATCACTTACACCATGTCACATGTTCAAACACTCATAAAAAGTGTTTGTTCATAGGTTTGCTCATTCTTTCAATATATTCCTGTTCAGAGCGACTCTGAATGTTGCTGTAATTATTGTCTAGTCATTTTACTGTATAGTTTTGGAGAAAAGTAAAGGCAAACTCACCTCAATCATCAAAGTGCATTCTATCACTTACACCATGTCCCATTTTCAAACACTCATAAAAAGTGTTCTTTCATAGGTTTGCTCATTCTTTCAATATATTCCTATTCAGAGTGACTCTGACTATTACTGTAATTATTTTCAAGTCATTTTACTGTATAGTTTGGGAGAAAAGTAAAGGCAAACTCACCCCAATCATCAAAGTGCATTCTATCACTTACACCATGTCACATGTTCAAACACTCATAAAAAAGTGTTCCTTCATAGGTTTGCTCATTTGTTCATTGGATTCCTGTTCAGAGTGACTCTGACTATTACTGTAATTATTTTCAGGTAATTTTACTTTATAGTTTTGGAGAAAAGTAAAGGCAAACACCCCAATCATCAAAGTGCATTCTATCACTTGCACCATGTCCCATTTTCAAACACTCATAAAAAGTGTTCGTTCATAGGTTTGCTTATTCTTTCAATATATTCCTGTTCAGAGTGACTCCGACTATTACTGTAATTATTGTCAAGTAATTTTACTGTATAGTTTTGGAGAAAAGTAAAGGCAAACTCAACCCCATCCATCAAAGTGCATTCTATCACTTACACCATGTCCCATTTTCAAACACTCATTAAAAGTGTTCCCTCATAGGTTTGCTCATTCTTGCATTTGATTACAGGCCTGAGTGACCCTGACTATTACTGTATTTATCATCAAGCCATTTTACTGTATAGTATTGGAGAAAAGTAAAGGCAAACTCACCCCAAACATCAAAGTGCTTTCTATCACTTACACCATGTCCCATTTTCAAACACTCATAAAAAGTGTTCCTTCATAGGTTTGCTCATTCTCTCAATATATTCCTGTTCAGAGCGACTCTGAATATTACTGTAATTATTTTCTAGTCATTTTACTGTATGGTTTTGGAGAAAAGTAAAGGCAAACTCACCCCAATCATCAAACTGCATTCTAGCACTTACACCATGTCCCATTTTTAAACCGTCATAAAAAGTGTTCCTTCATAGGTTTGCTCATTCTTTTTATTGATTCATGTTCAGACTGACCCTGGCTATTACTGTAATTATTTTCAAGTAATTTTACTGTATAGTTTTGGAGAAAAGTAAAGGCAAAATCACCCCAATCATCAGAGTGCATTCTATCACTTACACCATGTCCCATTTTCAAACACTCATAAAAAGTGTTCGTTCATAGGTTTGCTCATTCTTTCAATATATTCCTGTTCAGACTGACTCTGACTATTATTGTAATTATTTTCAAGTAATTTTACTGTATAGTTTTGGAGAAAAGTAAAGGCAAACTCACCTCAATCATCAAAGTGCATTCTATCACTTACACCATGTCACATGTTCAAACACTCATAAAAATGGTTCCTTCATAGGTTTGCTCATTTGTTCATTTGATTCTTGTTCAGAGTGACTCTATTACTGTAATTATTTTCAGGTAATTTTACTGTATAGTTTTGGAGAAAAGTAAAGGCAAACTCACCCCAATCATCAGTGCATTCTATCACTTACACCATGTCCCATTTTCAAACACTCATAAAAAGTGTTCGTTCATAGGTTTGCTCATTCTCTCAATATATTCCTGTTCAGAGCGACTCTGAATATTACTGTAATTATTTTCTAGTCATTTTACTGTATGGTTTTGGAGAAAAGTAAAGGCAAACTCACCCCAATCATCAAACTGCATTCTAGCACTTACACCATGTCCCATTTTTAAACCGTCATAAAAGTGTTCCTTCATAGGTTTGCTCATTCTTTTTATTGATTCATGTTCAGACTGACCCTGGCTATTACTGTAATTATTTTCAAGTAATTTTACTGTATAGTTTTGGAGAAAAGTAAAGGCAAACACCCCAAACACCAAACTGCATTCTAGCATTTACACCATGTCACATGTTCAAACAGTCATAAAAAGTGTTCCTTCATAGGTTTGCTCATTCTTTTTATTGATTCCTGTTCAGACTGACCCCTCATCACATGGTGATAATGAGCTGATGAGTTGAATCAGGTGTGTTTGATTAGGGAGACAAAGAAAATGTGCAGTGTTGGGGGTCCTTCAGGAGCAGGGTTGAAAAACACTGGTGCAAGTGATAGAATGCACTCTGATGATTGGGGTGAGTTTGCCTTTACTTTTCTCCAAAACTATACAGTAAAATTTCTTGAAAATAATTACAGTAATAGCCAGGGTCACTTTGAACAGTAATCAATTGAACGAATGAGCAAACCTATGAAGGAACACTTTTTATGAGTGTTTGAACATGTGACATGGTGTAAGTGATAGAATGCACTCTGATGATTGGGGTGAGTTTGCCTTTACTTTTCTCCAAAACTATACAGTAAAATGACTTGAAAATAATTACAGTAATAGTCAGGGTCACTCTGAACAGTAATCAATTGAACGAATGAGCAAACCTATGAAGGAACAGTTTTTTATGAGTGTTTGAACATGGGACATGGTTTAAGTGCTAGAATGCAGTTTGATGTTTGGGGTGTTTGCCATTACTTTTCTCGAAAACGATACAGTAAAATGACTTGAAAATAATTACAGTAATAGCCAGGGTCACTCTGAACAGGAATCAATAAAAAGAATGAGCAAACCTATGAAGGAACACTTTTTATGAGTGTTTGAACATGTGACATGGTGTAAATGCTAGAATGCAGTTTGGTGTTTGGGGTGTTTGCCTTTACTTTTCTCCAAAACTATACAGTAAAATTACTTGAAAATAATTACAGTAATAGCCAGGGTCACTCTGAACAGTAATCAATTGAACGAATGAGCAAACCTATGAAGGAACACTTTTTATGAGTGTTTGAAAATGGGACATGGTGTAAATGCTAGAAAGTGTTTGGGGTGTTTGCCTTTGCTTTTCTCCAAAACTATACAGTAAAATTACTTGAAAATAATTACAGTAATAGTCAGAGTCACTCTGAACAGGAATCAATAAAAAGAATGAGCAAACCTATGAAGGAACACTTTTTATGAGTGTTGGAAAATGGGACATGGTGTAAATGCTAGAAAGTGTTAGGGGTGTTTGTCTTTACTTTTCTCCAAAAGTATACAGTAAAATTACCTGAAAATAATTACAGTAATAGCAAGGGTCAGTCTGAACAGTAATCAATTGAACGAATGAGCAAACCTATGAAGGAACACTTTTTATATGAGTGTTTGAAAATGGGATACGGTGTGAAGTGACAGAAAGCACTTTGATGTTTGGGGTGTTTGCCTTTACTTTTCTCGAAAACTATACAGTAAAATTACTTGATAATAAATACAGTAATAGCCAGGGCCAGTCTGAACAGTAATCAAATGTAAGAATAAGCAAATCTATGAAGGAACACTTTTTATGAGTGTTTGAATGAACATGGTGTAAATGCTAGAAAGTTTTTGCCTTTACTTTTCTCGAAAACTATACAGTAAAATGACTTGAAAATAATTACAGTTATAGCCAGGGTCACTCTGAACAGTAATCAAATGAGAGAATGAGCAAACCTATGGAGGAACACTTTTTATGAGTGTTTGAAAATGGGATATGGTGTTAAGTGTGTTATGATGAGACATGTTGGGTACTGTGTGTATCTCTCTCTCTCTCTTTTTTTCTCTCTCTCTTACTCACTCCCGCAGGTTGCACCGCCCTAATTGAACGTGTCGGTAACGTGCCCCGTGGTTGGTCGGGATGGAACTGCGCGTCCTTTTAAAAAGAAGGAAGGAACGTGGATCTGGCAGAGAGAGATTGAAATGTTGTTTGTTGCGTATCTTTGAACCTGTTGTTGTTGAGGGAAAGACGATTAAGTCTGTGTTGACTTTTATTTAATTGCGCTGTCATTGAAATGGTTGTTGTTGTTGAAACTGTTGTTATTGGTGGAAAGAGAATTACCTTCGAGCAGTGACATTTATAAATACTGTGTTTATTTTTCTTTTACCTTATATTCTCCCGATTAGTTTTTTTTTCTCCATTTCTTTTGTAAAGTTTTCTGTACACGGTTTTCTTTTAAAACACTCAACGTGGCTGAGTGTTTTTGTTTTGTTATTATATTTGTTGTAAATATCACTGCGCTCCAGCACGGAAGCTGTAGGGGTTGGGGTGCCATTTTTTCTTTATTGTGAACATATTTTCTCCTGTTTTTTTGGCTAGTAAGGGAGTCAGTTTAGTTTTTGTATTTTTGTTTAAACGTTCTTTTGTTAGGATAATAATTTTTTTCTAAAACAAGGTAGTCTCAGTTTTGTTTGTTATTTTTGGCTTTGACCCTACCCTGAAAATATTTTTGCTTCCTTTCTTTTTTTGTTGTCTTGTGCTGATATCAGTTTGAACAACTTGTTTCACAATAATAATAAAAAAAAGAAAGAAACAAGAAGTCAAGGTGTAACGACATTTATTTATGTTATTTTCTCGGACCCTAGACCTGGGACATAACAAGTGATAGAAAGCACTTTGATGTTTGGGGTGTTTCCCTTTACTTTTCTCCAAAACTATACAGTAAAATGACTTGATAATAAATACAGTATAGCCAGGGTCATTCTGAACAGTAATCAAATGAGAGAATGAGCAAACCTATGAGGGAACACTTTTTATGAGTGTTTGAAAATGGGACATGGTGTAAATGCTAGAAAGTGTTTGGGGTGTTTGCCTTTACTTTTCTCCAAAACTATACAGTAAAATGACTTGAAAATAATTACAGTAATAGTCAGGGTCAGTCTGAACAGTAATCAATTGAACGAATGAGCAAACCTATGAAGGAACAGTTTTTATGAGTGTTTGAACATGGGACATGGTGTAAGTGCTAGAATGCAGTTTGATGTTTGGGGTGTTTGTCTTTACTTTTCTCCAAAACTATACAGTAAAATTACTTGAAAATAATTACAGTAATAGCCAGGGTCACTTTGAACAGTAATCAATTGAACGAATGAGCAAACCTATGAAGGAACACTTTTTATGAGTGTTTGAACATGTGACATGGTGTAAGTGATAGAATGCACTCTGATGATTGGGGTGAGTTTGCCTTTACTTTTCTCCAAAACTATACAGTAAAATTACTTGAAAATAATTACAGTAATAGTCAGGGTCACTCTGAACAGTAATCAATTGAACGAATGAGCAAACCTATGAAGGAACAGTTTTTATGAGTGTTTGAACATGGGACATGGTGTAAGTGCTAGAATGCAGTTTGATGTTTGGGGTGTTTGTCTTTACTTTTCTCCAAAACTATACAGTAAAATGACTTGAAAATAATTACAGTAATAGTCAGAGTCACTCTGAACAGGAATCAAATCAATGAATGAGCAAACCTATGAAGGAATACTTTTTATGAGTGCTTGAACATGGGACATGGTGTAAGTGCTACAATGCAGTTTGATGATTTGGGTGTTTGCCTTTACTTTTCTCCAAAATTATACAGTAAAATGACTTGATAATAAATACAGTAATATTAAGAGTCACTCTGACCTGTAATCAAATGAAAGAATGAGCAAACCTATGAAGGAACACTTTTTATGAGTGTTTGAAAATGGGACATGGTGTAAGTGATAGAAAGTGTTTGGGGTGTTTGCCTTTACTTTTCTCCAAAACTATACAGTTAAATTGACTCTAAAATAATTACAGTAATAGCCAGGGTCACTCTGAACAGTAATCAAATGAGAGAATGAGCAAACCAATGGAGGAACACTTTTTATGAGTGTTTGAAAATGGGATATGGTGTTAAGTGATAGAAAGCACTTTGATGTTTGGGGTGTTTGCCTTTACTTTTCTCCAAAACTATACAGTAAAATGACTTGAAAATAAATACAGTAATAGTCAGGGTCACTCTGAACAGGAACCAAATGAAAGAATGGGCAAACCTATGAAGGAACACTTTTTATGAGTGTTGCAATATAGGGCATGGTGTAAGTGCTATAATGCACTTTGATGGATGGGGTTGAGTTTGCCTTTACTTTTCTCCAAAACTATACAGTAACATGACTTGATAATAATTACAGTAATAGCCAGAGTCACTCTGAACAGGAATCAAATGAAAGAATGAGCAAACCTATGAAGGAACACTTTTTATGAGTGTTTGAATATGGGACATGATGTAAGTGATACAAGCTGAAGTAAAATGGCAAAACTCCCATTATATATAAAATGTATATGTGTGTGTTTGTGTGTGCGTGTGTGTGTGTGTGTGTTTTCAGTATCATATTTGATACTTCAGGTATGAATGTATATTTCATAGATTGTATAAAGGTGTTTATAGCTTATATATATGCAATTCAATTATAATTGACAGATTAAAAGCCACCAAAAGCCTGTTGTATTTATTTGCCAAATATTTGCCATTTACATTAACATAAAAAAATGTAAGAAAATAAATAAATAAAAATACATTATGTATAATAATTAATGTATACTTTATATATAAAAACATTAAAATCAACAATAAAAATGCAATATAAATGTATGATAATTAACATTAATATTACATTTCATTAAAGTTAATATATAAAGTACAATAATGTATAATATATATATATTATAGCAGAAAATAGTGTCTAAAAAACATTAAAATTAACAATAAAAATGTATTAATGTTAATTGACATTACTATGAACATGAATATATTATGTAATAACTAATGTAACTCATAGGCCTACACATTTTAAAATAATAATAAAACAGTCATGCTTTTAAAAAAAATAATGAAAATGTATTATTTGTGTCCTAATAAAATGTAAAATAGCGGAAAATAGAGTCTTAAAAACAATTTTGCCCGCTTCCAGCACCCATACCGTAAGTACAAGAATAGACGCGCATACTAAAAAAAATGTGCGGCTGGCTTGACCGTGTATTTTCAACGCGCGGCCCACTTGACCGCAGTCTCTAGTCCTGGGGTGCTATTGATTTCTCCCCCGAATCGTTATTGATTGTTTTGGTTTTTATATACTCCTATTGACAGTGTATTCTGTTGCATGACGCCAATAACCTCTGTTTATTGACTGGTTAAATGGAGCTGACTTCAAATCATTAAAGGTACTGTGTTGAGTGCATACCTGTTTGTACAGGGCGCAAATATGGAGAGCCGTATTCCCAGATGCATTTTCCACACTCATGTCCGCTCCGTAGAACAAGAGGTGCTCCAGGTGCTGGACGTGACCATATCGACAAGCCTGATGAACAAATGAGAACTAGTTTTATCCTTTTTGTGAGAAAAATAAAACTCTTGTAACAGTTTCTGCTGGAACAAAAGCATTTGTGAGCACATCCAGAAGTCTTTTGAAACATAAAAACATCATTAAGCCTTCAGTACGCTGTCATCTCATATCTTTCAAAGAGTCTGAAAGTAAACCCTACATGCTGCTTTTCCATTTTCCCAGTAGAGTGCGATCAAAAACGCCACAGCAATAATATGACTGGCATCCTGCAGTCCACCTGTCACAACACTAGATGTCAGTACGCCGTCACAACAGACAGACTTGATGATTTGCTCACGTTAAACTAGTTTGATCTCATTACCTGTCCATTAATTGAACAAAGCTGCTGTCATATAAAACTGCAGCTCTAGTATAACTTCCATTGCTTCACTCCACGGTGCATATATAACCCCACGCAGCCACGCTCAACATTTTTAGCCAACAGAGAGCTTTAAGAAGCCTTTTTTATTGAATGTCACCACCAAACTACTCATAATGTGAAAGACACCGCCACCTGGTGGATCTCGTGCCAGCCGTTCTCATCATGGCATGCGACGCTGGCATGGGCACGCAGCAGGACCTCGCAGCAACTCGGGTCTCCACCTACGGTCACTGTATGGTAGAGTGGAGTCAAACCCTGACGGTCCTTATAGTCTGGAGACGCTCCCAAATCCAGCATAGTCTACAGAGGAAAGAGACATAGGATTAGGTTCCAGTTAGAGAGGAAAATACATTAAATACAGTATTATGATTATGTTTTAGAAGAGAAAGGTTTTTGGAAGGGTCTTAAAGCATGAAATGAACTATTTTTTCTTGTCTGCTTCCTTTTACGTCACAGCTCAAGATAGCTGCTGCTGTGCGCTGGGACTTTTTTCAATTTCTTTTTTAATGTTCACGTGTGACAAGGCAAATTAAAAGCACAATTTGTGCAATTGTTAAATAGCTATTTCTATGTCATCGAACTCTTTAGCTTTGTTGTTGTAACTTAATGTATTTAAGGGTTAATTCAGTGATGTGAAATTAGATTTTGGACATTTGACATTATAATTATTATAATTATTATTATAATTAATGTTGAAAACAGTTGACCACAATATATATTTTTTCCAGATTCTTTGATGAATAGAAAGGGTAAAAGAGCAATAGTATAAATGTCTTTACTGTCACTTTCGATCTATTTAATGCATCCTTGCTGAATAAAATATAATTTCTTTAAATAAATTAATAAAAACTGAAAACTTTTGAACAATAATGTATATCAGAAGAAGCGCCTTGAACTATTATAAGCAATCATTAAACAGACACTTAACATCTTAGTAGCCAAATATAACATCTGAACTTGTAAAACCTACACATTTAAAGGGATATTTCACCCAAAAATCATTAAAAACACAAAAGAAGATATTTTGAAGAATGTTGGTAACCAGAAAGTTGACGGAAGCCATTGACTTCTATTTTTTTTCCTACTATGGAAGTCGATAGCTACCTTCAACTCTCTGGTTACCAACATTCTTCAAAATATCTTCTTTTGTGTTCTCAAGAAGAAAGAAATTCATACAGGTTTGGAACAACTTGAGGGTGAGGAAATGAGGAAATTTTTTTTTGAATTTTTGGGTGAACTTTCCCTTTAAATACTCTGCAAAACGTAATATAAATATGCATGTAAAGCAATATATATATATATGTGTGTAAACAAATGCGCTTGATTTTTTCAATTGGTATGACAATACCTAGGTTTTTATTACATTTTATACAACCAAGCTGTGTATAACTAAGTTGTATAACTGCATGACTAAAAGTACATTCCTAGTTCCTAACTAAATGACTACAAGCACTTTTTTTCCCCTACTAACATTATGAAACCCAGCCTCTCCAGTAATGAAAATAGGAAATCTATGGCTGTAACACATTGAAGTGACATAAACTAAGATTCTGCATGAAGCCTTTTTAAATAAACGGCCAGCAAGCAATATACTGTACAATATACTGCAATAAGTGCAACGGCAGAGAGGAAATTGTTTTACAATATTCAAGGCACAAAACAGCAGACTACATCAGCAGTATTATTTCCAATGGTAGTCAAGAGAAGAAAGTAACAATGAAATAATGGAGAGAAAAAAAAAAACCTTACTGATTCCTTTAAAAAAAACAATACAGAGTGTGCTTTGCATGAAGGTATACTGTCAAGGTAATAAATGTACCCTGTGTAAACTCAGCAGAGTCACTGACACCATAAGACATCACTGTACTGCTCTGTTTTAGATCAGCAGCAGTCATTCTTTAAAAAAACAAAAAAACAAAATGACAATCAAAGAAGAGGATCACTCTAACACAGCCATAAACTCGTGCCGCCGTTCAGGATGAGGTCATTTATTACCTTGAGAGCTATCTGGTTCTTTGCCCTGGCTGCTTTGTGCAGGGCAGTCATCCCATCCCGAGAGCGGAAATCTAAATGAGCCCCGCCGTTTTTCAATGTAACGATAATCTCCACCATATTGTCCAGGTGGGAAGCAAGGGTTAGTGGTGTCTCTGTGGACCAGAAGCACAAAAAAAAAAAACAAGTTTATTAATATGTATGATGTAATTCTCTTTTAATATAAGCAAGATATTAATCAAGTGACTTAGATGTTTAATCAAAACAATAATTAGACATGTAAAATATACTGGACTATATACTGGATACTTGCCGTCACAGAAACAAAGTAACAATTGTACGATATAATCACATTGTGAGACTGTAAATGTGACTTTATTTGTGACTTTAGACAATGTAAATATAAAGTTACCATGTAAAAGTTTAGGGTCAGTAAGATTTGAATAATTTTATTATTACTCTATTAATGAATTAATACTTTTAATCAGCAAGGACATTAAATAGATTAAAGATGTTACAAAAGATTTCTATTTCAAATAAATTCGGTTCATGCGGCAGCCTTTTATATTCTTTAAAGAGCCTTGAAAATGTGTCTTGTTTCCACAAAAATATTAAGCAGAACAACTGTTTTCGACATGTATAATAATAATACATTTTTCGTGAGCATCAAATCAGCATATTAGAATGATTTCTGAAGGATCGTGTGACACTTAAGACTGGAGTAATGATGCTGAAAATTCAGCTTTGTCATCACAGGAATAAATTACATTTAAAAATATATTAAAAATAGAAAACAGTTCTTTAAAATGTAATAATATTCCACATTACAGGGGTTTTTTTACTGTATTTTTGGACAAATAAATAGAGCCTTGGTGAACAAAAGAGACTTTAAAAACCATTTAAATATCTTTCTGACCCCTAGATAGATAGATAGATAGATAGATAGATAGATAGATAGATAGATAGATAGATAGATAGATAGATAGATAGATAGATAGATAGATAGATAGATAGATAGATAGATAGACTGTGTAGATTAAGAAGAAATGTAATCAATCAAAAACAGTAGTTTGAGAAGAACTAAATAGGGCCTGAATAGCCCTTTATGGGCAGTTTAAGAGGTTATCTGATATAGCATCCCCTACCACCAGTGTCCGGGTCATGATAGTTGGGGTCCAACCCTCTCTCCAACATCTTGGCAACTTTGTCCATCTGATGATGTTGGATGTATTCCATGAATTTTCTCAGGTTGATCTTAAAGAAGGTGTGAGAGAGAACGAGAGAGCAGGTGAGGGGAAACAAGAAACATTGACTGAGGAGGAAGTTAAGGAACAGGAACAAGTGAGGGAAATGAACAGTTGACGAGAGTGTGAAAGGTCTCTGCTCACTTCCTCTCTCATGTTGAGATCTCTGGGACACACATGCCACGCACGATACAAGATAAAAATAGATAGGAGAGCAGCTCCCAGTACAGAGACATCAGAGAGAGAGAGAGAGAGAGAGAGAGAGAGAGAGAGAAAGAGGGGGGAGAGAGAGAGAGAGAGAGAGAGAGAGAGAGAGAGAGAGAGAGAGAGAGAGAGAGAGAGAGAGAGAGAGAGAGAGCACAGCTGATTTGGCTAAGAGATACGAGCAAGCTACAGCATGCTACAAACACAGATCAACATGCGTCAACTCTTACACACAACCAAGCGCGCACGCAAAGGCCTCCAAGAAGAGAAAGTAATTGCCATATCCGCACAAAATATTATTTTGCATTATTTAACTTCTGGATCCCGTTCTACCAACACTACTAGCTTTCAATAATTCACACTTTGATGCCAGCTAACAACATTTAAACTACAAAGTGGAACAACATTCGCCCTCTTACGCTGCAAAAAGTGTTTTGTCAGTGTTAGCCAACAAAAATCATCTAAAACTGGTTTTATTCATTCAAAAATATCATTCATTCAAGAATAATTCAACCAGAAAATGTTTGATTACACAAAGGGGTCAAGGACTGAATGGTTAGCATAGTTAGCATAGCATCTACTATCTAGTGTTTCCACCTTTTTCTGCATTGATAATCATACAAAAGTAGCCATATATTCTGATAAAATTGGTGAGCAGCTTTGGATAATTTGATGTTTTCCCATTCAAAGAAATAGGATCTGTAATTGCATGACTGAAATAGCTGCCCGAAAGGCGTTTCAAATGACTTGCCTTAAAGGGACTTAACTATAGTTCCCTTTCGAGGGAACTTAACACTGCGTCGATAAAATCGACTCTTTGGGGACGCTCCCTAAGCGTGCGCCTCTGAAGTATGAATGAAACTAATCCAATCCTGATTGGTGTTGCGTCGTGACGTAACATGTGACGGCATACCCGGAAGTATAAAAGTGACGCTGTCACAACACACACTAGCTTTCGCTCTTCAGCAAGCGCTCTGTGTTGAAAACTGTCTGTCTATTTGGTGTTGTTTGTCACAAGAATATTGTATATTATGGCCACCGAACAATTCAAAGCTTGTGTGCATCCTTGCCCTCGTTTCATCACGGGTGGGGACACACATGCTTTGTGTGTGAATTGTTTGGGAGCGCAGCATGCACGGGCAGCTCTCGAGGGAGCTGCTTGTGTAGACTGTGAAGCACTTCCCATTAGAGTGCTGCGCTCCCGGCTGGCGTGCTTTGATGAGCACGGTCAGGCTCGCGTTCCCCATGGTTCTGGTCCCGCGTCCGTTGAGGCGGCGCGGCGATTGAGATCGTGGGGTTCGCAGCGCGATCTTGTGGATGAGCTTGAGACTGCTGAGGCACCTTCTCACTCTTCATCCGAGGATCGCGTAGCCTCTGAGAGTGGTGCAGGAGCCCGCATCGCGGCTTCTCCTGCCCATGATCAGGTCCCGATGCTTGAGCTCTCTGCTTCTGAGGAAGTAGATGTGCTCAGCATTGATGCGGATGACCGTGATCTAGGCGCGCCAGTTCACGGCCAAGGTTATGAGGAGCTGGTGGAGGTTGTGACTCGTGCTGTGGCCAGACTCAACATCAGCTGGCCACATGATGAGCAGGGAACGCAAGTGAGAAGCAAGCTTGATGAGCGTTTCCTGCAGCACAGATCACAACCTCAGCGCCGGGGTTTGCCGTTTTTCCCCGATCTCCACAAAGAGATCTCGAGATCGTGGGATAAACCGCACTCATCCCGTGTCTCCAATCCCAGTATGGTGGATTATAGTAATGTTATGGGGGCACGGGATATGGGTTATGGGAAGATGCCTAAAGTGGAAGAGGCTTTAGCGGGTTATCTTTCTCCTGAATCGGCATCTTCCCTAAAAACCCCGGCGTTGCCTAGTAAGCCCTGCAGAGATACATCTGCATTAATAGGCAGGGCTTACATGGCGGCAGGTCGGGCTGGTTCATGTCTGCACTCTATGGCACTCTTGCAGGCATACCAGGCCGACCTCCTGAAAGATTTAGATGAGGGGGAGGGGCCAACTCCTGAAGATATTGCGGAGTTAAGGAGAGCCACAGATCTGTCTCTTCGGGCCACGAAAGAGACGGCCCGCGCCATTGGCCGCTCTATGGCAGCTATGGTGGCCACGGAGAGACATCTGTGGCTAAATTTATCTGGCATGAAGGAAAAAGATAGATCCTTTCTGCTGGATGCGCCGCTTTCGCCTTCTGGCCTGTTCGGCGACGCCGTTACATCGGTCGTCGACAGGTTTCAGGAGGCGAAGAAACAATCTGCGGCGTTCCAGCAGTACCTCCCCCGTAAGGCGAAATCTAAATCGAGTAGGGTGGGGCCAAAAGATCAGCCCCAGCCATCAGCCGGCTCCTCACACCGGGCAGAGCAAAGAGAGAGCGTTTCCTCTAGAGCCCCTCCTCCTGGAGCTTGGCAACAGAGGAAACAATCTCAGAAATCGAAGTCCTCCAGTCAGAAGGGCGACCTGAGGGACGTCATTCAGGCTAGGAGGGCCTCGGGGAAGAGGTCCTAACCGAAGTGGTAGGACCTCTGAGGGCTGTCCCCTCCGCTGTAGGGCAACCGAGGTTGTTCTCGCAGCGGAGCCCTCTAGGAAACGATGTATGTTGCCCGCCGTCAACGACGCTTCGGGCCGCATCTCTTTCCAGCGAAAATATTCTAATAAAGAAAAAGCATCAATTATGGTCACAAAAACCGTATCGACTACACCCTGCCGGTATTCCGCTTCAGGGAGTCGAGAAAGATGCTCGAAAAACACCAGAGGCCAGTCTCGAGAGGCTGGTACCCCTAGTAGATTTTGTAGAGGCATGGTATCATCTTCCCAACATATCTGCATGGGTCCTGCATATAATAAAATCAGGGTACAGACTGCAGTTCGCGCGCTGCCCCCCCAGGTTTTCGGGGGTAGTGCAGACTACAGTGGTTCCAGAGCAGGCTCAGGTGATGGAACAAGAGGTACAGACTCTGCTGCTAAAGGAAGCCATAGAGCGTGTTCTTCCTTTGGACAGGGAGTCCGGGTTTTACAGTCGGTACTTTATAGTTCCAAAGAAGGATGGGGGGTTAAGGCCAATTTTAGATCTCAGGGTTTTGAACCGGTCTCTGAGGAGGTTCAGGTTCAAAATGCTAACCATCCCTGCAATCGTGAGTCAGATCAGGTCCGAGGACTGGTTTGTCACGATAGATCTAAAAGACGCTTATTTTCACATCTCCATCCTTCCATGTCACAGGAGATACCTGAGGTTCGCTTTCGGGGGCGAAGCTTACCAATATCGGGTTCTTCCGTTCGGCCTAGCACTCTCTCCCCGCACATTCACCAAATGTATGGATGTAGCCCTTGCTCCACTGAGACTTCAAGGCATTCGTATATTGAATTATCTCGACGACTGGCTCATTCTGGCTCAGTCTCGGGAGATGGCAGTTTGGCATCGAGATGTCGTCCTTGGCCACATTCAGAGATTGGGGTTGAGACTCAATATAAAGAAGAGTGTGCTAGAACCATCCCAGTGCACGAGGTTTTTGGGAGTCGTATGGAACTCGATTACGATGCAGGCACGTATGTCTCCTGCACGTATCGAGTCAATTCTGGGGATGGTATCCAGGTTAAAGCTAGGCCAAGCCATCACTGTAAAGCAATTTCAAAGAATGCTGGGCCTCATGGCAGCGGCATCCAACATCATTCCTTTGGGCCTTCTACACATGAGGCCCCTTCAGTGGTGGTTAAAAACCAAGGGGTTTTCTCCCAAGGGAAATCCGTTTCGTATAATCAGAGTAACGCGCAGATGCCTTCGTTCTCTACAAATATGGAAGAAACCTTGGTTCCTGTCCCAAGGGCCAGTGTTGGGAGTGTCTTGTCGCCGGAAAACCGTTTCGACAGACGCATCCCTCACTGGCTGGGGCGCGGTCATGGACGGCCGCTTTGCCAGGGGTCTGTGGCAGGATCATCATCATTCTTGGCATATAAATTGCCTGGAGATGATGGCTGTGTTCAGGGCTCTAAGGAGCTTCCTCCCAGACATCAAAGGTCACCATGTATTAGTACGATCAGACAATACGTCAGTGGTAGCCTATCTGAACCGACAAGGGGGACTCAGATCGCGCCCTCTGTGCAGACTGGCGCATCAGATTATTCTTTGGTCCCAGGGGAAAATACTGTCTATCAGAGCAATGTATATTCCGGGGGTTCAGAATCAGGGAGCAGACATCCTGTCGAGGCAGGGGCTGAGGCCCGGGGAATGGAGACTTCACCCAGAGGTGGTGAAGTTAATATGGGAGAGGTTTGGACCGATGGAAGTGGACCTGTTTGCGTCTCGAGAGACGTCCCACTGTCCACTTTGGTTCTCCCTCTCACGTCCAGCCCCACTGGGGTTGGATGCCATGGTACAGGCCTGGCCGAGGCTTCGCCTGTACGCTTTTCCCCCGATCGCTCTGCTTCCGGGAGTCCTGGAGAGGGTCCGTCAAGAGGGCATCAGTCTACTTCTGGTTGCCCCAATGTGGCCAACCCGAGTATGGTTTTCAGACATAATATCACTCCTGATAGCTCCGCCATGGCAGATTCCTCTGAGGAGGGATCTGTTGTCTCAAGCGGAGGGCTCAGTCTTCCACCCTCACCCAGAGCTGTGGAAGCTGTGGGTCTGGCCTCTGAGGGGGTTCAGTACCTAGATGCTGGTCTATCAGCCGGAGTGGTTGAAACCATACTTAGTTCTAGGGCTCCATCTACTAGGAGATTATATGGCCTCAAGTGGAATGTTTTTTCCGCTTGGTGTAGAGAGCAGGAGTTAGATCCAGTTAACTGCCCAGTGGCTTCAGTTCTGGAGTTTCTTCAAAATCGTTTCTCTGCGGGTCTCTCCCCTTCCACACTTAAGGTGTACGTGGCTGCCATTGCGGCTTTCCATGCACCATTGAGTGAGGGGCCTCTGGGGAGGCACCAGTTGGTCATTCGGTTTCTCCGTGGTACTCGGAGGATGAGACCGACAACCAGGTCCAGGGTTCCTACCTGGGACCTGGCAATAGTTCTTGAAGGGTTATCCCTGGCCCCCTTCGAACCTTTGCAGTCGGCTTCGCATAAGGACTTAACGCTAAAAGTGGTATTTCTCTTGGCTATTACCTCACTTAAGAGGGTGGGAGATCTCCAAGCCCTGGCAGTGACACCAGCTTGCTTGGAGTTTGCCCCTGGCAGAGTAAAGGCTTTTTTGCACCCGAGTCCGGGCTACGTGCCTAAAGTTCCATCTAATACGGCTCGGTCTACAGTCCTTCAGGCATTCCATCCTCCACCTCATGTGTCGGCAGAAGAAGAGAGGCTTCATTTGCTCTGCCCCGTCAGAGCTTTGAGCATGTACCTTGAGAGGTCCTCTTCTTGGAGAAGGTCGGACCAATTATTAGTATGTTTTGGGTCACCTAAGAAGGGGCTCCCGGCATCCAAGCAGACTATTAGTAATTGGATTGTTCAAGCTATTTCTGAGGCTTACAAGGTGCGCAACTTGCCTTCACCTTTAGCCGTGAGGGCTCATTCAACTAGAGGCATGGCTTCCTCTAGGGCCCTTCTTTCGGGAGTACCCCTACAGGAGATCTGTGAGGCAGCCGGTTGGGCTACTCCACATACTTTTATTAGGTTTTACAGTCTCCACCTTCCTAGTACGCCTGGCGCACACGTGCTCAGTCCTTGCTGAGTGCCTAGACAGTTTCACTCCGGGACAGGCCTATTTCGGTGCGTGGCCTAGTGGGCACTCGTTCCCCAAAGAGTCGATTTTATCGACGCAGTGTTAAGTTCCCTCGAAAGGGAACGTCTCGGGTTATGACTATAACCCTTGTTCCCTGAGAAGGGAACGAGACACTGCGTCGTTCTGCCACGCCCCTTGAGGCCTTGGAGCGTCTTGCTTCATCGCGAGACTAGTGTGTGTTGTGACAGCGTCACTTTTATACTTCCGGGTATGCCGTCACATGTTACGTCACGACGCAACACCAATCAGGATTGGATTAGTTTCATTCATACTTCAGAGGCGCACGCTTAGGGAGCGTCCCCAAAGAGTCGATTTTATCGACGCAGTGTCTCGTTCCCTTCTCAGGGAACAAGGGTTATAGTCATAACCCGAGACGTTCTACAAAATGCTGAATAAAGAATGAGCATCAGGTGTGTTTTTGCTATATATGCTTTTATTCAATTTATGAAGGTGTTGTAAACTGAAGGTTATATTAATCCAATCATTTTCATAATTGTACAATGATATCAAATTTTGTACTTGCAACATGGTCCTTTTATTGTTAGTGAAAAAAAAGACAATTTCATACATTTCAACAAATTTACTGTCAACTACAGATGCTGCATCCATATCATCTGCCATGTTTTCTCATATATACAATCTTTTCAACATGACTTGAATGCGTTATGAGAGCTATAAGCAAAGATGGCAGAATTCATACTCCAGCCGAACAACTGCTATTGAGTCGAATGAGAAGAGTCAGGATTCTTCAGTTATTACAGTTTCCCATGGATTAAGTCAATAAAATACATTTTTATGGGTCAGATAAGGTAGAAATAGCTCTTTAAAGGTGTTGAATGTAATTGTACTAAAGCATTAAAAATACCATAATATGTTATACTAGTTCACATACTTATAGTTCACATAATTTCTCTGAAAAACAATGCTACAGACAGATATTCTACTCTGAAATGTGTGTTCCGTGTCGGAATGTCTGTTTTTGTTTCAGTCTTGTGTGATCTGCCAATTTAAAGGAAGGGTATTAAGTAAAGTATCTCAACACCCCGGGTTGCCAGTAGCTGGAAAACACAGCACATTGCAGCTAAGGAAGCCAGCAAACGAACTGGGTCAGCGATTGCAGATTCTACCCGACCTAAAAAAACTCAGCATCCATCTAAAAATCTCTAGAGGCATATTAAAACACGGATAAACTTACAGCATGAGGCTTGTCTTCTTACATTGTCAATTGCGCTAATTCCTTATGTGTCCTCAATCTGGCAACCTGCGAGAGCTTCAAGTCTGAGGAGGGCTGGGGAAACAACTATGAAGGTAAATCAGTACCTAAACTCGAGAGCACGTAGATGTGAATTTGAGAACTTGTACAATAAATATTCGTACTTGTATGTGGACATTTACACTCACAGCTCCAATGTGAAAACCTGTAAAATAAAAATCTGAAGTTGAATGTTGAGATTTGCACTCGCAGACAATAGTCACAAACCTCAACCTGTATTCTGAATCTGAAGCTGCAGACAAGCAGTCACAAATGTGTAAAATCCCATTCACAGAAATACAATGACAGTCAAAAACGTGTAAAATATATTTGCACTTCTTCTAACATTCAAATTCGCTGTACAACCTCAAATTGGCACTTGCAACTTCTCAAATCTGTCACTGCAAATTCAAATTTCGCGCCTTGACTTTTGCTACTCTTTTCGCGATATATGAGGTGCAAAACTGATTTGTGCACTTGTAACTCAGTGCGGTGAGAGAGAGAGGGGGGCGGGAGCGGGGGTGTTCAAAGGTGCCGTGTTATTGGTTGGTGCCTAGCCAATGAAATGGGACTTCTATTGTACGCGATGATGTCACGAAACCCGCCTCCTCGTGGATGTTCTGAAACGCTAACATGGCTTAATGCATTAGACTGATATAAAAGACATAAATGATATTATCAAACTTAGTAAACACAATAATGCATACTACAGAAAAGCAGATGAGCACAGAATATGAACGCAACACGTTAACTTAAGACAGTGGTATTAAAAGACCAAACTCAGGAAACACCATAAAATAAAGCATACAGAAAAGCAATTGAGCAGAAAATGAACGCAACTCGTTTAATTGTACGTTAAGCATTTTCCTCTCATAGAAAACCAAGAAAACGCTTAATGAGGCTTAATGGACCAACAGTTATATATAAAAAAAACAACAACAATTCGTTATACATTATTAATAAAACACAGGCAGCTGGTTTATTTGCACTGAACACAAATTTGCTTTCTTTCGTCATATTCTGTGCTCATCTGCTTTTCTGTAGTATGCATTATTAGAAATGGCGTTAATATCACTAAGTTTGATAATATCATTTATGTCTTTTAAATCAGTCTAATAATGCATTAAGCCATGTTAGCGTTTCAGAACATCCACGAGGAGGCGGGTTTCGTGACATCATCGCGTACAATAGAAGTCCCATTTCATTGGCTAGGCGCCAACCAATAAAACGGCTCCTTCCAACAGAGAAGGAGCCGTTTCCTTCTCTGTTGGGAAGGAAACGGCTCCCGCCCCCCTTCCGCTCCCCGCTCCCGCCCCCCTTCCGCTCTCACCGCCACTGAGTTACAAGTGGACAATATATCGCGAAAAGAGTAGCAAAAGTCAAGGCGCGAAATTTAAACTTGCAGTGACAGATTTGAGAAGTTGCAAGTGCCAATTTGAGGTTGTACAGCGAATTTGAATGTTAGAAGTGCAAATATATTTTACATGTTTGTGACTGTCATTGTATTTCTGTGAATGGCATTTTACACATTTGTGACTACTTGTCTGCAGCTTCAGATTCAGAATACAGGTTTGTGAGTATTGTCTGCGAGTGCAAATCTCAACATTCAACTTCAGATTTTTATTTTACAGGTTTTCACATTGGAGTTGTGAGTGTAAATGTCCACATACAAGTACGAATATTTATTGTACAAGTTCTCAAATTCACATCTACGTGCTCTCGAGTTTAGCTACTGATTTACCTTCATAAACAACTCCCTCCAATATTTTGAATTTGGACTTCAACCACTCTGTCAATATTACATACTGCACCTTTAAGGTAACATCTTCACCTTTTAACTCTTCATAATGAAGTCAGATTTTAACAGAAAAACCCCACTAAGCATTTGCAACTGTTGCATTTATAATTAATCGAAGTGCGATGAATATCTGTTCCTCAGAAACAAGGACGTACACAAAGCTGTTCCTACGTCATCCTTTGCAAACCCTGGTGGCTTACGGAGCTATAATATAATAACTTATTAAGGGAGCTTGAAAGCTCAGAGCAATGAGAGGGAGAGTTTTAAATGCTGAGGGAAGCAGTGTGGGACGAGAGATAAATAGGTTGTAAAGACACCGAGCACAGCACGGGACACACAGTTCTGGAAGAAGTCAGCAATTAAAGCATGGTTCAGAGCTTCAGGGCTGCTTTTGGGGCGATCGTGGAATAACCTCCATCGGTGATTGCAAAAACGCGCATGACCACAGAGCAAAAACTGGCCAAAACACTAAAACGTCAACATCAGTGAACATCTCGACCCAACAGTCCTGCTAAGTCCAAATGTATGCAAATGCTCCGGCCTGCTGCATTATTTAGCAGCAGAATGTAAAATGGATGTTGTATGTAAGATATTCAATCCTAGTGAGTGAATATAAAAAGCAAGATTTCAAATCTTTCTTTCCTGTTTTAACAGTCGCATCCCACGACACCCTGTTCTACTTGCAATTAAGGAAATAATGTATGTATGTAAAAGACTAAATTATCATAACTTAACAAGTTAATCACCACCTGCATGTCAAAAATAGACAAATACGCATAGTAGGCTAATCTACATATGTCACAGCAAAATATTTATTTAAAAAAAATAAGTCTCACCTGTGTGTGGAGTTTTTCGATTTGCTTTTCATTGACGTTTGGCTGCTGGTACACTCTGCTCTTGTAGCGGAACTGCACAATTGAATCAGAGAAAGATATAGTTTATATGCTGTATTGGTTTAATTTAAAAATGAATACCATCAATATAATATACATTTTGACAAAAAATACACTTATAATAATCTCCAAATAATATAGCATAAACCAAAAAGTACAATAGAAAACAGATTTAGCATATCCACAGATTACAGGCCTTGGCGTTTTAAGAGCTGTGTGGGAAAGTACTCTTTCCTATACTCTGCAGCTGTCTTGTGGAATGGTTTACCTTTAAACCTTAAACTATTGAACTCTTCCTATTATCATTTTAAATTCTCAATAAAAAAATGGTTATTAAACCAATAAAATAATACAAAGAAAGAAAAAAGTAAGGAAATAGAAATAGAAAGTCTTGAAGTAGTAGGAATATTGTATTGTCTGCTTGTTTATCTGGGATTTTAGCCCTTGTTTCGTTCTTTTTATCTTGTTTTATTTGTTTGTATTTTGTATGGCCCCTTTTTTGTTTTCAATGTTTTTAGTCCATGTACTGTTACTCATCTTCCATCTTAAGGACCACAATGGAAACAAGCCTTTGGGCTTTTTTGTGTTTTTTATCCTTTTGAACACTTCATGTTGACTGTTGTTCAATAAAGTTATCAATCAATCAATCAATATAAACAATCTTGATAATGTTTTTAAATAAATAATGTATATAATCTTTAGCTCAAACAAATGATAAAATAGAAATATGTTTCATTATACTCCATTTGCAGCTTTTTTTTTTTTTGGTTGGTTGCCGGCCTGATAGTGGTATGATTATATCAGGCCCTGGGGCTTGAACGAAACGTACAGGAGAACTACAAAGGTTCCTGTTACACCAGCCTGACATCAGCCTTTTCACAGAGAGAGCTGAGAATGCTCCTGTACAGAAAGCACATCTTAAGTAGGACTCCGGCCTTATAACGCCGCGTTGGTAGCAATTTAGAGCAGTTATCATCAATGTCAAAACCATTTTGTCATCGTGATCATCCTTGTCATGAATAATATGAATGGATATTTTATACTCACAATAAAATAAATGATTACTTATATTAATTGTTCTTTATGTTTATTACCACAGAAAACGTTTTCAATTTGTTCCTTCAATTGTAAAAAAATAAAATAAAACACTTTTTGTAATTGAAGTCTATGTACAGGTAGCAAGTATATTAAGCTCACAATATAACAAAATATTTTGATAATCATAATGATTGTTCATGTTGATTAGCAAAGAAAACCAATCTGATGCTCTTTTAATTGAAAATTAAATAAATAAAAATCAAATATAAATCATCCTTTACATAAATAATACATGGTCATTTGTATTCACAAAATCTTTTTAATTACTGATTTTAGTTATTGTTTATGTTGATTATCACAGAAAGCAATTCTGATGTTCCTTTAATAAAAATAATAAAACTATAAAAGATGATCCTCCTTGACATAAATATTAAATATAAGGTCAATTATACTCACAATAAAATTATTTTGATTACTTATTCATTATTGTTCATGTTGATTACAGAAAACCATTTTAATTTGTTCCTTAATTAGTAAAAAAAGGTAACACTTCACAATAAGGTCTTTTGTTAACATTATTTATTGTATTAACTAACATGAACTAACAGTGAGCAATATATTTTTTACAACATTTATTAATCTTTGTTAATGTTAGTTAATAAAAATACAGATGTTCATTGTTTGTTCATGTTAGTTCACAGTCCATTAACTAATACTAACAAATACAACTTTTGGTGGGATGGGAACGCTCTGCGTGATTGCGTCATGAAGCACGTGTAAAATCAGTCCAATGGAAGCCCGAAAGGTCATGGGTGACGTCATAGACCAGGAAACTATAAAGCACCCTTGAAAACAGACCGCGACAGCTTCTGAAAAAGTCTGAAGCAAGTCGATCAGGGCATGCAGGAAGTATGGCAGGCAAACGCAGCGTATCGTTCCCTCTCAGGGAACCAGGGTTACATACGTAACCTGAGACGTTCCCTTTCAAGGGAACTTCGAGCTGCGTTTGAGACGCGGCGGGAACCCCATACGGTGGGAACCCCACTACGCCATAGTGGCAAATGCCCGTTCTGTGTGAAGTCCTTGCGCACACTAAGAAGCAAGCAACCTCGCCCCAGGAGTGGAGAGGTCAAGGTCATAAAACCTGACAAATGTATGTGGAGAGGACCAACCTGCCACATTACAAATGTCAAGAAGGGAAACACCCGAAATTAAGGCCGTAGAGGCCGCCATACTCCTTGTAGAATGGGCCCGTACAGCCATAGGTGAAGGCTGACCGGCCGCTTCATAAGCTAGTGAAATAGCCTCGACTATCCACTTGCTCATAACCTGTTTAGATGCAGGGCACCCTCTTCTGAGTGACCCAAAAACATACAAATAATTGCTCTGACTTACGCCACAGGGCAGCTCTGTGAACGTAGGCATCCAATGCCCGAACTGGACATAACAGGTTCAATTGTTCCTGATCTGGGGTATTAAAAGGTGGAGGATAAAAGGCCTGCAGCACTATTGGGCCCCCAACATTGAATGGGACCTTAGGAATATAACCCGGTCTAGGGTATAGAAATGCTTTCACCATACCAGGTGCAAATTCCAAACATGACGGAGCAACCGACAGGGCGTGTAAATCTCCAATTCTCTTGATAGATGAAATAGCAAGGAGAAATAAAGCTTTCAAAGTGAGGAATTTTTCTGAAACCTCTTCAATGGGCTCGAACGGAGCCAGAGCCAGACCCTCAAGTACAATGGCTAAATCCCAAGCCGGTGCTCTGGAGTGCAGTGCAGGTCTCAACCTCAATGTACCACGGAGAAAACGAGTAATCAGAGGATCTCTCCCAATAGAAGTACCCCCCAGACGGGTTGGAGATAATCCAGCAGAGAAACGGTCTTGCAGAAAATCGAGAACTGAACCGACAGGGCAGTTAACAGGATCTAACTGACGCTCACCACACCAGGTGGAGAATAATTTCCATTTCAGCGCATACAGTTTTCTCGTGGAAGGGGCTCTGGAATGGAGAATGGTCTCAACGACCTCAGTCGAGAGACCGGATTCTATGAGCCTGGCCCCCTCAGAGGCCAGGCCCACAGTTTCCACAACTCCGGTCGAGGGTGAAATATCGTGCCCTCTACCTGGGACAGCAGGTCCCTCCTGAACGGAATCTCCATGGGAGAGCCGTCCAGAAGAGACAAAGTCCGAGAACCAAACTCGAGTCGGCCAGTATGGGGCTACTAGTAGCAGATGAGCCCCTTCCCGGCGAACCCTCTCCAGAACCTCCGGGAGCATAGATATCGGGGGAAATGCGTACAGGTGCAGCCTCGGCCACACCTGCACCATCGCATCCAGTCCGAGAAGAGCTGGCTGCGTGAGGGGGAACCATATAGAGCAATGCGTTGTACAAACGATGTGAAAGGTCGACTTGACTTTAGTCAGACCAAAGTTCTCCCTAAGAAGCTCCACCACCTCGGGGTGAAGTCTCCAATCCCCTGGGCCTCAGCCCCTGCCTCAACAGGATATCTGCTCTGATATACGAGACCATCAGTGTGTTGTCCGCCATTCGCCGAGCAACCACTCATGATCGCCCCCACTTGTGAGGGAAGCATCCGTCGATAGCAATATGCGTCGACAAGAAGCCCCCAACACTGGGCCTGGGCGAGGAACCAAGGTTCTTCCACATGACCGAAGCACGAAGGCATAGCCGCATGACCTTGATCATGCGAAAACGTATTTCCCCTCGGAGAAAACCCCTTGGTCCTGAGCCACCACTGCAGGGGTCTCATGAACAGAAGGCCAAAAGTAAAACGTTGGACGCAACTGCCATGAGACCCACCCGTCTGAAACTGTTTCACAGTGAGTGACTGGCCTAGATATACCCCATTACGGCTGAAGAATTGCTACACCTAGAAAAGTGGTCCTCAGAGCACACTCTACTTGGCGTTGAGAGGCAACCCCAACATCCTTAATGAGACAGAACGACATCTCGATGCCGAACTGCCATAAACTCAGATTGAGCTAGGAACAACCAATCATTGATGTAGTATAATACGCGAATGCCCTGGAGTCTCAGAAGAGCCAGAGCTGCATCCACGCATACTGTAAAGGTGTGGGGTAATAAACCTAGGCCGAATGGAAGAACCCAATAATGGTATGCTTCGCCCCCGAAAGCAAACCTCGGAAAACACCTCATCCTCTTTCGGAAACAATGAAGTAATGGCTGTCTGCTGGGAGGAGGAACCCCTTCTACAGCTCCTTTTGCAGAAGTGACAGTACTTCCTGCTCCATAACCAAAGCCTGCTCGGGGTCCACCAATGAAAGGAGGACCCCTAGAAATCTGGGCGAACGAGAACCGAACTGAATTTTCTGAAACCCTTTTCTATAGTGTGCAGGACCCACTGAGAAATATGTGGCAGTAGTTTCCACGCTGCCAGAAATTTACTAGGGGAACCAGTCTCTCAAGACTGGCCTCTGGATTTGTTTGAACAGTCACTACGGCGCCCTGAAGCGGCGAACCGGCAGGGAACAACCGAACTGACCATTCTACGACCCTCCTCGGAGGATCGCATGGGGATGCTGACACCTCGGTGCCCTGAACGGCGAACCGGCAGGGAACAACCGAACTGGCAGCGCTGCAACCCTCCTCAGAGAGTTGCACCCCAGAGGAAAAACGATTTCTCAAAACCGTCCCTTGGTTGAACAGTCACTACGGTGCCCTGAAGCGGCGAACCGGCAGGGAACAACCGAACTGACCGCTCTACGATCCTCCTCGGAGGATCGCATGGGGACGCTGACACCTCGGTGCCCTGAACGGCGAACCAGCAGGGAACAACCGAACTGGCAGCGCTGCGACCCTCCTCAGAGAGTCGCACCCCAGAGGTCGCCGAGGAGAAACGATTTCTCAAAACCGTCCCTGCCCCGGAGGAGCCCTCAGAAGCCTGATAGCCTCGTTTTCTTGCGACAGGACTTCTTGTCTAAGCTTTATTAGAGATGACAGTCCTCAGATCTTGCCTACCTCTAACTAGCTTAGTTCCTACGACCCTCCTCGGAGGATCGTTGAAAAAAGCAGGCACTTCGGCGCCCTGAAACGGCGAACCGGCAGGGAAACCGAACTGACTGCTCTTCTTTTTTCTTATTTGAGGGCTCGTTTGGGGACACTGACACCTTGGTGCCCTGAAACGGCGAACCGGCAGGGAAACCGAACTGGCAGTACTGCGACCCTCCTCAGAGAGTCGCACCCCAAAGGGCGCTGAGGAGAAACGATTTCTCAAAACCGTCCCTACCCCAGAGGGGACCACCCTTAGAAGCCTGATCGCCTCGGCGTCAGGGCTTCTTCTTTGTCAAAGCTATTTTAGAGATAAAACAGTCCTCAGATCTTGCATGTCTCTAACTGGCTAGACTGCGACCGCCACCCAGGTACCCCTCAATTGCGGAGGAGCCCGAATGGCGACGCTCTGTTTTGCACTTTGTGCTGAGAGGAGCTTAATAGGCCGTCTCAGGAACATTAGATTGGTGAGGAAGAAACCTCTGGAACGCTGCTGAATGGTTTATATCTCAGTTTTTTTGAAAGCGGAGCGTCCAGAAGAACAGACATAATTATATCTTAATTTTCCTTTATCTTTATATCAGAAAAAACTTATATATATATATATATATACATACATATATCACTCTGTGGCCACCAGCAGGAAACAACCGAACTGGCAGCGCTGCGACCCTCCTCAGAGAGTCGCCCCTCACATTCATCCATGTCCTTACATACTTTACCCACCAGCGCTGCCTAATAAAAAATGTATTCATTATTTAAGATGGCTGGTGGGTAACGTCGGGGTTAATAACGATGACGCCGACTCGGGAGAGAGAAAGCTCGCAAGCGTCTCTTTAACCCGAGGCAATGTCATACTATGATACTTAATACCCAAACATTACTATAGTCAGACATCTGGGGATTAAACACATAAAATACAAACCGGTTTAATCCACGATCTCGACACCTCAGTGTGGAGATAGGGAAAAACCAGTCCCCGACGAGGAGGCTGAGATACAGAGTTTTCCCTGTTTAAGATACAGTTCATCTTTAACAAACTCTTCTTTATTTTCAATCTCATAATGTTCAGCTGGCCAGTAAATATTTAACTGGCAACAGCACTAGATAAAACCTCCTTTTTTCTTTAAAAAAAGCTCCTCTTTATTCAACAGAGTTATGAGCTGGAAAATGTATTCATTGAAAACTCAAACATCTGCCTTTTTTATAAAGATTTGTATTTGTTTTGTTCCTTCTTTTAAAACAAAACACTAACGATACCAATTCCTCGGAACTGGAAATCGCAGCACACTAGATCTGGCATGTGAAAGCTGAGAAAGGGCGGAGACCGTCCCAACCCCCGCTGTCAGATCCGTTTTCGAACCCCGAAATACGAGCCGTCTCCGAGCCTCGGCAACAGAGAGACCCGCTCGGGGAACGCGAACCGAACCGTCCTCCTCGAAGAACGCCCGGCGGGAGCGGAGCGTCCTCACGGACAGCCTCTCGCAATGCACAGTCAGATCCCTCGAGAAATGACTGTTGCATGCTCCACTCCCAAACAGCAACAAAAAGCTGATGTGTGTCCCCACCCGTGATGTAACGAGGGCAGGGAACAACACAACGTCTATAATATTGCTTTGCTCGCCATAATGATAGATAGTGATATATATATATTGGGCTTGACAAACAACAATAAATAGACAAGGACAGAATCACAGAGAGCGCTTGCTGAAGACTACAGAAGCTGTCGCGGTCTGTTTTCAAGGGTGCTTTATAGTTTCCTGGTCTATGACGTCACCCATGACGTATCGGGCTTCCATTGGACTGATTTTACACGTGCTTCTTCATGACGCAATCACGCAGAGCGTTCCCACCGCGTCTCAAACGCAGCTCGAAGTTCCCTTGAAAGGGAACTCGCTGTTTTTAAAAGCCAAAATGTTGAGCTCATATTTTGGATTGTTTTGTACAAAGATGTGTGCTTATTGAGCTTTAAAGTTGCCTAAATCTTGCTTTTAGGGACAGGACTACTGTTCAAGGCAGATTAACTTCTAGTTAAGCATAATTCCTGTGGAAGTACTTTGCAGATAGTGATGTCCCATGTCCCTTTCCGGAATTCTTGCATGTATTGTGCCACAGTTACATCACTGATTGAGCTTAAGTTGACGTGTTACCTCAAGGGTCGGAACTCCTTTAGTGGAGGGTAGCGGATAGTCTCTGAGGGGTCGTTCTTCTTCCAGGAAACCACTTTCCCTCCCGTCCACGGCCGGCTGGAAGAGCCCGTAGTTGAGCACATCCCTCAGACTCTGTGTGAGTGTACACAGGATCTGCTGCTTAGCAACCCATACTGTGGCATCAGGACTGAACCTCATGGATTTCTGGCAAAGCCACAGAGAGAGAGGGAAAGGGAGAGACAGAGAGACGCTCTATCAGCCTATAGCAGGTGTACAGATTAACAAGGGGAAAACATTTGTGTGCTGAGGGAGAAAACAACAGAAGAAAACACAAACTGTGCTTTTTGACATTATTTGGTATTGGTTGACTGACAGAATGACATTTTATAAATAAAAATATGTAGTAGTATAACACAAAATGCATTTTGTAAGTCCCTAAGATCGAAATTTCATTTTTCATGAACATTTTCAACCCTCTCTTCGACCTTAAAGGGTTAGTTCACCCAAAAATGAAAATTAAGTCATTAATTACTCACCCCCATGCTGTACCAACCCATGCTGTACCAACCCCGTAAGACCTTCGTTCGTCTTCGGAACACAAATGAAGATATTTTTTATTAAATGTGACAGCTGGATCACTCCTCCATAGGCTGCCTAAGGATTGAAACCTGACGGCCCAGAAAGTCAATGAAGAAAATGTTTAAATATTCCATGTCGCAACAGTGGCTCAACTATAAGTTTATCAAGCGACGAGAATACTTTTTGTGCGAAAAAACAAACAAAAATAACGACTTTATTCATTTTTGGGTGAACTTACCCTTTAACTCTTTCCCCGCTAGTGTCTTTTTAAAAGGTTGCCAGCCAACACCAGTGTTTTTGATCATTTTCACAAACATTCATGGCACCCCGAGTATTTTGTTGTATGAATATCTGAACATGCAATATATCAAAAGAAAGAACAGACCTTCTGGTTTTAAAGAAAAACCCATTTTATTCTAGCTTCATGCATTCCTTAAATGTGGGTAAGTTCATAAAAAAGGAACATTTTGAGCAAAAAACTGTTAACCCTACCATATAACAGTGAAAACACAGAAAGCTGGAAATTTTTGTCAATGGCGGGGAAAGCATTAATAATTAAACGGTAATAACTGTAAATGTGCAGTCACATTAGCAAAATTTTGGCAAAAAATTGTGGCCAAAAAAATTTCCAGTAGTGTTGCAGTGTATGAAACAGCTCACAAAGAAGTCACTTTCAAACCAAACCGCTTTCTGCGTTTACCAATTTTTGACCCGTTGCGAAATCAGCGTGGACATTTTTTCCGCCCTCATGCAAAAATCCAGATCGCAAGGATTCCTATAGAATCAATTAGATTTGTCCATCCAAGAAAATTCGCTAAACAATCATAAATGTGACAGCACCTGAACTGTACCTTTAAAGGAACATAAAATCTGATTTAGTTTTGGGTCCTGTCCATGTATGTTTTGATATTAGTTAGTTATGCTAATGAACTCCTAAATATTGACAAAATTCAGATATATGGATTTAAATTTAGTATTTTCATTCAGGTAAAACACCATAAAAATGTATGACTCATCCTGCACTACACAGATTTTTGTCCAATCAAATGCTCTCTAGAATGTCCTTCACACTAATGAAAACCATTAGCACCAAAATAGTGACATTATGTCCCACCTGCACTTCTAGTTTCTTGGGATACTTTGAAAGAATACTCATCAGAAAAATAGCTTTTTCCCTTTTTTGTGTTAAGAAATAATGAACTCTATCCTACTTCTTATTCAGTTACTGTGACTGAGATGCTATTGTTGACATGTAAATGCAGAATATGGAAACCGGGATAATTGTAACGCTCAATAAATATGACACAGGAAATAACACAATATGCTAACCATAACCTTATCACCAATGTGCCAGCACAATTCAATACTCTGCTTCTTCCTAAAATAAAATTCAGTAATGACAGGCACAGATATTTTTAAAGAACCTGTTTGGAGCATGAGCAGTAAAAATGGTTTCTATTAGTGATTTTCATTTACAATAAATCAAATTCTACATTTTTAGCCTGGTTTGGTTGCAATATTACAATAAATTGGGCTGTAATGCATGAAGTATGGCAACCCATTATACATTTATCATAATCACATTTTGTAGATTTTAAACTATCGTTGTAGTGACGTTGTTATGGATTTTTTTTAAGTGTCATTTTGGGACTTAAAGTTCACTTAAAGTTCTTCATTTAATGCATGACAATGTAATTTTCTACTTTACGAGTGTAAAATAGGTCAAAAACTTTGCCTATCCCAGTTGCATCCGTTTCCATTTTTTAGTCCACTAAACCCCAAACAGCTCTAAAGAGAAGGCTGAAACTGTAAGAAGGAAGCAATTTACTGTTATATAATATAATTTTGAAAGGTCCACATGGCCTAACAGCCTGAGGTGAAACGAGTGTTTGTATGTGTGTGTGAACGCACAGACTGCTGCAGGTCAGGGATGACCACACAGATGAGCGTTGTGTCTCGCAGGCTGTTGTCCAGTCGGCCACTGGTAGGTCGATCCAGCCTGGGAGGCTCATCTCGGGAACTGTCTGATTCCGAACTGACCGAGTCCGAGAAACTCTGAGCCATTTCCTCCTCGCTAGACATGGGGCTCCGTGGCATGATCAACACTGTGGAGAGAGAGACACAATTTTACAATAGATTCAATAGCGTGCATAATGCATACATTTTTTATTTTTTTATTTTAAATAAAGTTTTAAAAAAACTTAAGTAAACAAACTTAATTAAATTAAATTACACAAAAATATTAACCAATTAATAAATAAATACCCAATATGCTGGAAAATGAAAATTATTTGCTTGTAAGTATTTCATAGCAATATTCTAGTTTAAAATTACCTTGTAAAGATTGCATGCAGATAAAATCAACAATGATCTGTAATGTAAAGATCAGCCTGCACTTAAACTCCAGCATATGAATATAATTCTAATTCCCAAAATGCACAAAAAAATAACCTATTTGTCTTAATAAAAAGGCAGTGAAAACATTATTTTTTTTATTTAGTGGAAAATAAAATACTGGAATTAACTGGAATATAATTTGGAAAATAAAATAAAATATTAACCAAAAATAAAAACTGGAAAATAAAATACTGGATTTAAAATTTTTTTTAAAAATAAATAAAATGAACTGGAAAATAAAATAAAATGGAATTAACTGGAATATAATTTAGAAAAAAAATATATATATATTAGCCAAAAATAAAATACTGAAAATACAGTAAAATTAAATTCTGGATAATAATATAAAGTGAAAAATAAACTAAAATAAAAATATGATGAATAACCTATAATATAACATCACAAACCACATAGCCAACTCTAAGTGGTTAAAATGGTTCCTGAAGAGGGTCATTTGATGGATCAGCCTATTGTCCAGTCTAGGCGAAGTCATTTCAGAGGCGAAGTAAGTTATTATAACTTGACAAAAGATTGCCAAGACAATCTTGTTTTATTTAGAATTAAAATAATGTGCACCGATGAATCACAATAAGCACAAAGACCAGGATCATATTAATAAAGTAAAGAGAGGCAATTTTGATATCCTGTTGACTTGAGTGCTTATTATTCCCATACATAATATTTTATATTGCTATCTGGTCATTTAGCTCCACTTGTTTATCTCTCTGTGGCCTTTTGTGAATTCACTGGGTTCACCAAATGTTGCTGAAAAGTCCCGGTCTACCAAGACTGAGCGTGTTTATATTTCTTCCGTGGATGACTTTAGGAGCAGCAAGTACACTGAAATGTCAGACTGCGTATCACGTCATTTTAATATTCTTCTCTACATCTTTTGGGTCTGCACTACCTTGCAGGGATAATCAAACTGACACTCACCTGAAAATGAAAATGGCCTTGTTTATCACAAACTTTTGATAAATTAACAAACCACCAACCTGTAATTTTACTTATACTTCACTACATTCCAAAGCATATCATACTTTTTACTCGCTTAAAAAAAAAAAAAAAAAAGTATATATATACATAATATATATAATTATATATATATTATATATTTGGAATATGCTTTCAAACTTAAATATTTGTTTATTTGTAGCTATTTTACTGTAAATCCCACATCATGGGGCTCACAGACATTTGGACCCTTATTGTATATTTTATTGGCTTTTATTCATTACATCGGATTAAAGGTTTCCAAAAGGGACATATGGAGCTGTTTTCTGTGTCTTGAGTTAGTACACGCCATATTCCTGAAATGTACACTACACACGCGTTTGAAATCACAAGACTTTTGAATGGCAAACAAAATGTCTGGGTGTTTGGGGGGGGGGGAGAGACGGCAAGCAATATCAGACAATGACATAGACGCAGAAAGAGAGAGAGGCTCAGACAGTAACTAAAGCAAAGAGGTCAGGTGAAATATCTGACTAAAGGCACTCCGCTAAAGCCTAAATCATCACGGCATGTGTAAACGAGACGAAGCGAGACAGCTGAAGATTAATTAGAAGCGCTCATCACATTCCCTGTGCATTTTACCCTGTGAAAGGTTCGAGAATAATAAAATTGACCTTTCTGTGCTAGCGCATCTTGATAATGCTAAACTACCGAGTCAAATAACTGCCATTGAATAAAACACCACGATACCGACGATTAAAGGGTTAGTTCACCCAAAAATGAAAATTAAGTCATTAATTACTCACCCCCATGCTGTACCAACCCCGTAAGGCCTTCGTTCGTCTTCGGAACACAAATGAAGATATTTATGATTAAATCTGAGAGGTGGATGACTGCTACATAGGCTCCCTAAGGGAATGAAACTTAATGTTTAAATATTCCATGTCGCAACAGTGGCTCAACTATAAGGGGCTGTTTACACCTGGCCACTTCATGCGTTTTCTGTGATCGGATAGCTATCCGATCGTGAAAAGACCAGGTGTAAATGCCCTCCGAAACGCATTCGAGACGGATTTGAATCCAATCGCTCAAACCACATCAGGAGGTGGTCTGGGTCGCATTCCAGACGAAACTGGACAAGTGTAAATCTGGTTGTTGAAACCACATATGTAAATTTTACTCCACCCAAAAATGCAAAAAAATAAACGCGTGAGAGCGTGTTATATAGGCTATAAGTCATGTTATAGTCCGATATGACTACGCTACTGCAACACACATTACCGCAGATGAGCAGCTGAGCATCTATTCATCAACCCAACGTGCAAACTATCGCAACTCAAAGTGAAAGTAAGTCGCAGACGCTTAACACACAATCATCTTCATCATAGGCGTAATTCTATGGGGGGACAGGGGGACACGTCCCCCGCAATATTCAAAGAAGGACAATTTGTCCCCCCCAATATTTGATCATAGGCTACTGCTTGATTATGCGGGCGATGTGATTGCAAATATGTCTTTCTTTCCAGCTCCGAAAATATAAAATCCCGGCCGGTCCATTTCCCAAACCCATTCGACTTGCCTTACACTGTTATTAACAAAACCTATTTCTCCTGAAATCCTTGTCATGTTTTCCCTATACCTTTAGTAGCTCGTGCACCGTCAGTGAGTTAGGAACAACCAAACAGAAGAAGAGTTAGCAGTGCGAAATCTGACAGACATTTGGCACATATTTATGAATGGTAAATATCCTGTATTTGGCTGACATAATCCCTTAGATAACAACCCGGTGAATTTCATTAGAATTTCAAATTGTAGAATTTGTGAATTTCGACTGTAATACTATACAGCTTGTATGAATGGGAGGGACTATTGACCTGCTAGCCGGCAGCTAGCTACGTTACTGTATACACGCTACTGCATTCAAAACAAAGATATAGCTCTACATAAAATATGCGCCCCCATTGGACCACCACCAAAGGGCCTCTCTCGATTGGCTGCTGCAGTTGCCGCATGACAGCCAATAGGCACGCAACCCGCCTTTGCCTATGTCTGTATGCTGCCGCAACGTGTTTTACTTAATTCAAAATTAAGGATAATTTTTTGGCTTCAATATCTCGTGGAAAAGAGGTTTTCCCCTATAAAAAAATAAACAGCATTTTCCCTCATTAGTACATAACTGTTTTACTATCATTGCTCAAGACTTGATATTAGAATATTGTTATCCTATAACAGTAATTTAATCAAAATGTTTATAGCCACCATATGTTTATAGAAGAATATAAGAGAGAGATCACTGGCCGCTTTGTTGTCAATTTAGGCTTGTAATTGATGCAGATGCTGTAATCATTACAGGGTGAGTATACGTTAGTTTGACGATCAGATGTAATAAAATTCCTTGTTGTGTTATACAATTACAAACATTCGGACTCTGACTTATTTTATTTTGATTAAAAAAATGTGTGCATGCGCCAACACAAAATGTCCCACAGCTGTCCCCCCCCCCCCCCCCCCACCACACACATTGATTTTGAAATGATCAATAAAATGCAGCTCATATCTGTTGCTTTCGGTGACGTGCACTCCATTAAATCTGCCTATAGCGCGGGATTTGAAGATTGGATTTATATCCGTTTTGCAAAAACACATTTATGTGACCAGGTGTAAATGGAATCGTTTTGATAAATCAGATAGCAATCCGATCTGAGAAAACGCATGAAGTGGCCAGGTGTAAACAGCCCCTAAGTTTACCAAGCGACGAGAATACTTTTTGTGCGAAAAAACAAACAAAAATAACGACGTTATTCGACTATTCCTTTTCTTCCTTGTAGGCTCACCAGGCTAAATGCGCTGGTGAAAACGAATCGGTTACCTAACGTAACCTCGGTTCTCTCTAGAAGAGGGAACGAGTATTGCATAAGCTAGCTTACGCTACGGGAAAGATTCATCTTTGCTGAGATATTGAAGCCAAAAAATTATTTCATAATTTGTATCCATACACAACGCAGTTCCTCTGCGGCAGACCTAGAGCGGGCTAGCTAGCAGCTCATTGGTTCGCTCAGAGAGAACTGCTTAAGCCTATGGGAGAGCGGGGCTGAACCCGCTTCCAATGAGAGGCGCCCGCGCGCTCATTGCGTCATGGCCCGCCAGAATGGGCGTGGCCATGGTGTATATAACAGTCTCTCCCAGGCTTATATGTTGATTTATTTCAGCGTGAAGCGAAACGCTAGTAGCGCAAGCACGGCCGGGAACGCAATACTCGTTCCCTCTTCTAGAGAGAACCGAGGTTACGTTAGGTAACCGATTCGTTCTCTTACGAGAGGTTCTCTCGTATTGCGTAAGCTAGCTTACGCTACGGGAACACCTGGTCAACGCCGTGCGCGCTATGAATCCACTCATGAATCCCAGGGATATACCGGGGGATTTTTAACGTGGAGTGAATGTATTATGAGGCCGGCAGAGCGGGCAGATGAAGTGTACACATAAGCATGTATGGGGCCAGCAGAGCGGGCACATGAAGTGTATAAGCATTTAAGGAGAGCACAAGGGGCGAAACGGTTGTGAGGGACTCCCAGTAATGCAGCTTCTTAGAGAGCTGGTCGTTAGACAGCTAGTAATTTTGCCTGCAAGGCGGGACTTCCAAGTTGTAAAATCTGACAAAAGTGGACGGGGAGGCCCATCCCGCGGCCACACAAATGTCATGAATGGAAATTCCACAGGACCATGCCCACGATGAGGCCATGCCTCTAGTGGAGTGCGCCCTGATGCCCAGAGGGCAGGGCAGGCATTTAGATGCGTAAGCAGAGGCAATAGCGTCCACTATCCATCTAGACAGTGTCTGTTTAGAGGCGGCCAGACCTCTGGTGCGCCCCCCAAACGACACGAAAAGCTGCTCAGCGCGTCTGAACGCGGCAGCGCGCGTAGTGTACAATCTCAGAGCCCGCACCGGGCAGAGGAGATTGGCGTCGCGCTCACTATCGGATGAAGGCAGAGCCGATAGGGAAATAATCTGAGCCCTGAACGGGGTACCAATCGCTTTCGGGACTTAGCCATGCCTAGGTTTGAGAATGACAACAGAATCATTCGGACCAAACTCAAGACACGCGGCGCTGGATGACAGCGCGTGAAGATCCCCTACACGTTTTACTGAGGACAGAGCCGTCAGGAAAACGGTTTTGAGCGAGAGGTATTTTAGGTCCACAGACTCGAGCGGTTCGAACGGGGGTGCTTTCATAGCTTCGAGGACTATAGAAAGATCCCAACTAGGAACCGACGGGGGCCGCGGAGGGTTCATCCTCTTAGCTCCCCTGAGGAAGCGGATGACTAACTCGTCTTTGCCCAGGGACTGAGTGCGTCGGGGTTCAGCGAACGCCGCGACGGCTGCCACATAAACCTTGAGAGTGGAGGGGGACCTGCCCTTGTCCAGCATCTCTTGAAGGAAAACAAGCAAAGACGGCACCTCGCACGACCGTGGGTCCAGCTGTTTGTCGGTGCACCATTTTGAGAACACAGACCATTTAGACGCATAGAGCCTTCTCGTGGAAGGAGCTCTAGCCTGTATGATAGTGTTTCTTACTCCCTCTGGCAAATTGACGAATAGTCGTTGATCACCCATGCATGTAGCGCCCAGCGCCGTGGATGGGGGTGCCAGATCGTGCCGCGAGCTTGAGAGAGGAGATCTGCTCTGACTGGGATGGGCCACGGGGCTGTCTGTGACAGCTGCGTGAGCTCCGGAACCCAATTCTGACTCTCCCAACGCGGGGCTATGAGGAGCACCGAGTGGCGTGTGTCCCTGATCCTCTGAATTACCTGTGGTAACAGAGCGATCGGAGGGAATGCATAGAGCGGGCGGCGAGGCCATTCCTGGGCTAGCGCGTCCTCGCTCCTCGAAAAATATATTGGGCAGTGAGCGTTCTCTTCTGACGCGAAGAGGTCTACTTCTGCTCTGCCGAATAGCCGCCACCGTACTTGGACCGTTTGTGCGTTCAGAGACCATTCTCCCGTGGAGATGAGGTTCCTGGACAGTATGTCTGGACCGTCGTTCAGATGGCCCGGCACATGCGTCGCTCTGAGCGAGAGCAGGCGGCTCTGAGACCAAACTAGAATGCGGTGTGTCAGTAGACAGAGGTTTCTGGATCTGACACCGCCCTGACGGTTGAGATAGGAGACCACAGCCATGTTGTCCGAACGGATCAGGACGTGGTGTCCCCGAATGAGCGGGAGAAAGCGCGAGAGCGCGTTCTCGACCGCAAGCATTTCCAGACAGTTTATGTGTAAGGGGCTTTCCTGAGTCGACCAATGGCCGAAGGCCGGTGAGCCCTCGCAGACTGCACCCCAACCCGTGTTGGATGCATCTGTCGAGATGACTTTTCGGCGGGAAAAGGTCCCCATCGTGACGCCCTGTCGAAACCATTCTGCTACTGTCCATGGCTGCAGCGCCGTGAGACATGTCTGCGTAACCCTGATCAGCCGGCGGCCCGTGTTCCACGCGCGGTGGGGTACACGGCTGTTTAACCAGAGCTGAAGCGGGCGCGTGTGCAGAAGGCCCAGCTGAAGTACAGCGGAGGCTGAGGCCATGTAAAAGTTTTCAGAGGTGTGCGGGTGCCCATCTGAAACGAGGCGGCTAGACGCTGAACACTGCGCGCGCGCTGTGTAGACAGGCGGGCCGTCATCGTGACCGAGTTCAAATCTATTCCTAGGAAGGAAATCGATTGACTGGGAAGAAGGGAGCTCTTTGTCCAGTTGACAGAGAGGCCCAGCGTTTCCAGATGGTCGAGGAGAACTGCGCGGTGCGACAGAAGCTCCGTCTGTGATTGGGCCAAAATCAGCCAGTCGTCCAGATAATTCAATATGCGCAGCCCCTGGCTTCGCAGGGGGGCGAGCGCCGTATCCATGCACTTCGTGAATGTACGGGGCGCCAGAGATAAGCCGAACGGGAGAACGGCGTATTGATAAACAAGACCCTCGAAGGCGAAACGTAAGAATGGCCTGTGACGGGGATTTATCTGGATCTGAAAATAGGCGTCTTTCAGGTCTAGAGAGATGAACCAGTCCCCCTGGCGCACTTGCGCGAGGAGTTTCCTGGTAGTGAGCATCTTGAACGGTCTCTTCATGAGCGCTCTGTTCAAAGACCTGAGAACTAAAATCGGTCTGAGGCCGCCGTCTTTCTTGGGAACCAGAAAATACGGCCGTAAAACCCCGACTCGGTCATAGATGGCGGGACTCTCTCTATAGCGCCCTTTTGCAACAGCGTCGCAATTTCTGAGCGGAGCGTGCCGGCGGCCAGCGGGCTGACAGTAGATTCGAGCTGCGCGCACGAGGCAGGCGGCGGCGAAACTGTAGCAGATAGCCGCTCTTTATAATGCTTAACACCCACGGGGAAATGCCTGGAATGGCTTCCCACGCTTTGGAGCATGCGGCTAGCGGCCGAATGGCTATATTGCCCTGATTGCTGCACATAGCGGGCTGGACACAGTGTGTGGGCGCGCTTTGAATGTGTGTGGCAACGGGATTTGCACTCAGAGAGGAGTCTATGGGCCGTGAAACAGAGCGAGCAGAGAGGGGACACGCGCACGAGCTCGTGGGCGTGTTTATGTTCTCTGATGTTAGAGCGGGCTGTGCCCGTTTCATCTGATGGGGCTCTGATAGAGACACGGGATATGTTATGCTTGTGTGTATGGGTGAGCACATGATTGTGGGCACATTTTCTACACAACTGGCAAATTTTCTCTTTTTGAGATTTCTCTGGGTAGCCGCAAAAACGGCTTTTTGTCGCTCGCAAGCGGGCTGGGACACCGGCTTGTTTGTGGCGGTCAACACTACAGCAGTCGGCGAAATAACGGGGACTGGCAGAGGGCGAAGCTTTGACGGCGGTCCGGCCGCAGCGGGAGATTATTCTTCCCGTGAGGCTTTTATGCTCTTTTTGAGATATCTCTGGGTCGCCGTGAAAACGGTGTTTGTGCACCTGCAGTGTTTTGTGTATGAGTGAACACAGTGTTGTGGGCACATTTTCTACACAAGAGGCTTTTATGCACTTTTTTTTTTTTTTTTTTTGATTTCTGTGGGACGCGGTGAAAACGGCGTTTGTGCACATGCAAGCGGGAAAAGAGACCGGCTTGTTGATGGCGGTGTACACTGCTGCAGTAGCCGTGTGAACGGGGACTGACAGAGGGCGAAACCTTGATGGCGGTTCAGCCATGGTGAGAAATAGCCGTCCTTTTCTCAGCTGAGGCTGGTCACGTGAGCGGCCTGCAGCGGGATATATATATAGCCTGAAATCGGCTGCACTTGTGACGCGCGTCGCGTGCAAGTGCGTGTTAGAAACGTGAGCGCTGCAAGCGGGCACGAGACTATTTTTAGCCTGCAGAGGCTGGACTTGTGACGGCATAAAAATTATCTGCGAGAGCCGGAATCGAACGCGGGTCTCTGGCGCGAAAAGCTTTGTGATACACCACTCACAGGGGTAATGACACAAGCACAGTAGCGCGAGCAGATAAGAGGGCGTGATAGCAGTAACAGGTTCGGCCTCAGCGGAACTAACACACTATAACCCATTTGCCCAGCTTTATGCTCGGAAATGAGAACGTTTCTCATGAGCGCGGGAGAGCGCGGCCACTTTCTGTCACGTAAGAGAGCTGGGCGCGAGCTCAGAGCTGCATAAAGATGATCTGCGAGAGCCGGAATCGAACACGAATCTCTGGCGCGAAAAGTTTTGTGTTCCACCACTGAGCCAGGGGTAAAGACACAAACATAACAGCGCGAGCAGATAAGAGGGCGTGATAGCAGAAACAGGTTCGGCCTCAGCGGAACTGATACACTATAGACGCTTTATGTAGCGTTATATGCAGGCGGGAGAGCGCGGCCGCTTTCTGTAACGTAAGAAAGCTAGCCGAGAGCTCAGAGCTTGTCGTGGAAATTCTTTATCGACTTTAAATAACTTTAAATAATTATTGAAGGACAACTGGAGATCTCGAAAGTTAAAAGCTTTTATTTCTTGCAAGAAAGGCAGTTCACACACAGACAGAGTCTGACATGAGAAGGGCGAAGAGGCTGGTCCTTTTCGCCAAGTTATATAGGCTACCCTAAACACATCCTGTGTAGGCTGTTTCAGAAGATTGCCTTTGTTGCCTTAAAAGGAAATGTGTTTGTTCAAGATCTCTTGTTGGACATAAATTTGTCTAGACAGACCAATGACATCTTCGTTAAGGTTTCCTGTTTTTAGCTACTGCTCAAATTCACACCTTTTGCCTATCTCTTGTTTGATCAAAAGCTGCACACATACATTTCACACTTGAAGTACACAATAGGTCACTGGCTACTTGGTCTTCTGTAGCCCAGAAACATTTTGTTCCAGAAAGCTTATCTTAACTTATGCATTTCTAACAGCTTGGTTATATCTTTAATAATGTCCTTTAATACTATAAACATCTTCCTTTAAATATATATGAGTACATAAATCTTCAACGTTAATCAAAAGTTGCACACATCTAAAAGATAAAAGAACACATCTAAAAAGTAAAAACACATCTAAATGTAAAATTTCCATTACATTCCACCCCATGTTCATTTAAAGAACATACACACAATTTGACATTTACTTCTCCATAATCATAGTCTATCCCCTTTTGAAAGTCTTTTTCTATTTTAGCAATTGGAAACACCTAAAATATATTTAATATTATTATTCATTCATCACTATAGAAGTTTACCCAATTATCTATTCAGGCCTAATTCGGCAAAGTAACTTATCACCTATTCTCTCTTACAAGAGCACAACTATTACAACTACTAAATTTTATTAGCATCTATGATGTCTCTTTTTTTTTCTTCAGTTCTGTACTTAGAATCCCTATAATCTACAAAATTAAAAGATTTTCTTCTTCTTAATTTATGTGTACCTGAAATATTTTCAAATTAATCAAATCATGAGATCTATCTCAAAACTCAGTCGTACAGTTTGATTGAATCAAATAAAACATCAATAAACATTACACAAATAAGCTTAAACCATTAGTCCTCTCGTTGCCCCACGGACGTTCCATCTTCACCAGAATGATTCTTTGCGAACCATTGCATGGACTTTCCCGCGTTGGCAAGGGAGGTACGTTACCAGCACGTCCTTGATCCCCCACTTCACGCTGTGCGTTGTCGTCGGCGTTTGGGGTTGCTGAGGCTAGTTGGTGTAGCTTAAATTGAGATGCTTGGACGGAGATGTAACGCTCTCCAACCCTGCTGATAGTTGCAAGATTCCCTCAGATCACAACCGCACTCCACTGGACCTTGTTTGTGGAGTGTGCCATTTCCTGGCTGCTTTCACCTGTTAATGGAGACCTTAACTATTTTTGTTAGTGACAACATGTATTAACATAATCTGCTTGTCTGGCTGGTCGTTCTTTTTTGATGAGACCTGTGAAGTTTAATGTTAAACAGTAACAAGAAAACATTTTATACATTTGGAACAGAATCAGTTCTGTTCGATGGATTCATCATGACATCCTGTAGAAGGAAGAAGTTAATGTGGAGTTGACAAGGCAAGCTTTCTTGCTCTCTGCCTTCCCAAGGTTATACGCTGCGCATGTGTGGCACTGTTTCTTTCTGCCACAACAATAACCCATATTTGATTGACATCATTTATTTGTCTCTGGGTTTCTCAGAACACCTTTTTTCATACATTCACATTCATACACATTCACACACTTTCACACACCCCTCTTTGATCAGAGCTAGTTCAATATAGTCAATCATGACATGATTAAAAGGTTTGTCTGGGCTTGGATGCCCCACTAGTTTCATTGCCCCACCCTTACCCACATTATTTGTAGCGCAAATCATGCATCTGCTGCAGTACTCCTGGGCCACTGTGGAAAAAAAAAACTTTAAAACTGTGGGAAAAAAACTTTAAAACTTTTGTAAACCAGTTATTTTGCATACATCTCAGCATTCCTCCTTTTTGACATGTGGGCCAATCCATGTGTCAATCTTGCATAAGCTGAAAAGAAATGTTTAGGTAAACATGGTTTTCCATCAGGTCCCATCCAGACACCTGCAATGTAATTGACCCCTGCTTGTTTCCAATGTTTCTTGTCTATGTCTGAGCTGAATTGTTGCATAGCCTGAATTGCACCCAGGCATTCTGGGCGCTCAGCCAACTTAAAGAGGTGTTGCTGAAAGAGGAAGCAGAGCTGCAGCCTTTGCAGCTAGGTCCGCCCCTCCGTCACCCTCAGACACGTCATCCCCTCAAGTTGTATGAGCTTAACATTTACAAACAGCAATAGCAGAGGATAATAACAGAGCGTCCAACAATTCTTTTACCAAGGAATGATTCAGGATCGGCTTATCATCAGCGTTCATGAACTTCCTGTGTTTCCTTAATGCCCCAAAAGCATATCTGCAGTCGGTGTATATGGTGACACGTTTATCTTCAGCCAGGGTACATGCAGTGGTGAGTGCCACCAACTCAGGCCCCTGAACTGAAAAGGAAGGAGGCAAAGCTTCCTGAGACAGGATATCGTTGGATGAGACCACAGCGTATCCAGCTCTGTTTTTTCCAAACTCGTCACGACTCGATGAGCCGTCCACGAATAAGATGAGATCAGAGTTTACCAAAGTCTCACTCTGCAAATCCACTCTTGGGTTGCAAACTTCTTCCAAAACACTAATACAACAATGAGGCCCCCCCTCCCCCTCGATGGGTAGAAGGGTGGCATGATTTAGCACTTTATCAGTATAACCTGAAATAAACCAAAAAAGGACATAATTTGTTTCTCTGTTGTAGGTTTTGGAATATTCTGAATGGCTGTCACTCTTTTTCTGAGAGTGACTTCCCTGCAGCTGACAGGACATGGCCTAAGAAGGTGACAGACGTCTGTGCCACCGCCACTTGACAAGGGTTAACCTTGTGTCCCTGTTCAGCCAGGTGTGTCAACAGAGTCATTGTTGCAACTTTGCATACCTCCATAGATGGACAGCATAGCAAAATGTCATCAACATAATCTCGTAAATGTATACGGTTTAGCACCAAAATTGAAAGCGAACCAGAACTGAGAGTCTCTATCAACTGGTACACTGAAGAAGGCATTTGAGATGTCCACCACAGTGTAACAGACTGTCTTGGGCGGAATTTGAGACAGTATTGTATAAGAATTTTGGTACGTTCGGAGCTCTGGCCTGAACAGCATTGTTGACCGCATTGTTTTTTTTTTCACAGGAAAAATAGGTGTTCTGACAGGTGAATCTGGACACGGCACAATCACGCCCTTTTCCAGTAATGAATTGAATACTGGGGTGATACCATCAATAGCTTCCTGTTTCAGAGCATATTGCATTTTCTTAGGTCTGTAGTCACTTTTTGGAGTGACTTCAACAGGGTCACACCCTTTAATCAGACCTACATCGTATTTGTCACGTGCCCAGAGTCCCTGTGGAACTGTTTACACACCCTCCGGAATAGAAATCTCCTTTTTTTATATATATATATATATTTTTATTATCACACAACACTTCAACAGTCCTAATTCCCTTAATGTATTTTCTTAGTGACTGTTCGTAAAACCCTGTGCTCTCAGATTGTCAGACATTTTTGTCAGTGGTTTGAAACCAATCTGTTAACGAGTCACATTGTTTTACAAAAGGCCCCAAGTCTCTCCACTCTGCAGTCTGTGGTTTTGCAAGTGAGATGTGAGGGACGGCCCCCTCCAACTCATACAGTGATGCTTGGCTATCTGTCAATTCAATCTTCACCCCACACCACTTGTCTGACCAAAATAGTTCCGAGGTCTGCAGTTCCTCAATCTCCACTTCAGTCCACTTTTCAGCAAAAATTTAATCTGGCTCACTGCTAACATGACACTGTACAATGCAAATTACTTTCTTCCATGAAATCATGGTCAGGAGGCATCTTATTTGTGGCGTTTTTGGTTAGACCACATTGGGGAGTGCTCCATTCAAACGCATACATTATTTCAGCAGGCATTCGTATCATAGTCATATCAGCAGTGAGGCCACTGTCATCACAATACAAGTTCAACTCTAATTTACACATTAAATCTCTAGCCAGCAAATTGCACGCAAAAGCAAAAGCATGCGAAAATGAGTGATCTCCAATCTGACAAGACAAATCTGCTGTATATGGTTCCCTCACCAGATGCCCTGTGGCACTTCTGGAGGTTGTCCATTTATCAGATAGTACAGTTAAATCAGGCAATTGTTCATGTTTAATTATGGAGTTTGTTGCGCCGCTGTCAATTAAAACTTAATTTTCTTTCCCTCGACACTAATGTCAATCATTGGTAATTTTCCAAATGCTTTATACATTTGTTCAGTGTTTGCAAGCAAGATTTCTTCATTGCAAGAAGCAGAAATAGAAATAAAATTAGACATAGTTACCACCTGGGAGTCAGACCCCTCACCGTCGCTCCCCTCCCCCTTTCAATCTCCCTGATTCTTTGGTTGTTGTGGTTGAAATCCTCTTTTCCTTGGAGGATTTGGACAGTCCCTTCTCCAGTGTCCCTTTTGTCCGCATTTAAAACAGGCTTCAGAGTCTATTGCGGGTCTGTTACCCACTCCTCGTCCTTTTCCTCTTTTACCTCCATCTCCACCTCTTCTCCGATGATTTTCCATCATCAAACTTCCCATTTTCAGCAGAGCAAGTTGAGTGTCTTTGTCAGTCTTTTTCTGCTTAGTCTTGGCTTGATCTCTCAGCCACTGTTGTTGATGGGTTGCGTGTCGTCGGATTTCTTCCAGGCGCGCTTGATGATAGCCCACACAAGATGTTTTCACCTTTTTCCCTAATTCAGAGTCCAGGCCATCTAGGAAAACAGTTTTTTTAAATATTCTTCATACGTACTTATGCCGGGCGGGACCACAGCTCCCTCGGCTGGTGGACCTGGTTCAGTCAAACCACTGCACCGGTCAAATACTGCCTTTAGTCTTTGAAAGAAATCTTCGGTGTCCTCTCCGTCTTTCTGCTTACACGCTCTGATCTTGTCGGTGTGGACGTGAGTTGGAAAAGCTGTTGCAAGTGAGGTTTTTAGCGCGGTGATTTTGCCCACGTCCTCCCAGATTGGGTTCACTGACTTCGATCATGGGTGCTTTGATCATCATCTCCTCATACTCCTCATCTTCCTCCTCCGCTGTGTTCCAATCGTCCTCCGCATTCAGGACCAGGAATCTTTTTCCTGAATCACCTCTTGTCAATGATCTGGTTTGGGGTCTAATAACTCCTCTACCTCGACCTGTCCTTGGTGGTTTGTCCTGGAGCCCTCTTTTGAGTCCTCCTTTTGTCGGTGATTTAGAATCAGAAAAACTTTGTGTTGGAGGAGCTTAGGCAGGAGGAGCAGAGGGGAAAGTAACTGAAGCTGTCAGGTTTGGATATACAGGATGTAACTTATCTTCTTTTTCCTCTTCCTCGGGGTGTTGCCCTTCAGCCGTTTCTGGTTGTCTTTGCGGTCCCATGTCAGGGGCCACTAGCTGTGGTTGGTGGGGGGAGTAGGGAGCCGGACAGCGGTCATCCTCAGCCAGGCGGGTTTTCATGTATCTCATTTCCTCGGAAGAATAAGAAACAGAATTTAGTAAAGTTTTTCTGACTTCTATTGCCTTTGTACCTCTACAATCTGCACTTTCTAATGGTGCTAACACTGCATTTATCTGTTTTCTTTGTCTAATAATTGCCTCATTTAACCATAAATCTATGATCCGAGCATCAAGGTTATAATTATCTTTTTCTTTTCTTTTTGGACTTATTTGAGTCCAATTTTCCTTAGTCTTTTGCAGATGGCTTACACTCAAACCTCATTAAAAAACAAAAACCCTATTTTTCAAATCATCGGTGGTATCCTATGATGCCACCTTTCTTTGTTTCTAATTCTAACCCTAACTATAGTTTGCTTTCGAGAAATCCACTGTCTCCAATGACTTTTACTATTAGTACTACCCATTTTTTTTTATTTCTTCTACTCAACAGTATTTATATTTGCGTATTTTTAAATTTTTCCCCCGCGTGGTCACCACGCGCTACACTTACTGTATTAACTATTTTCCCCAGCGTGGCCACCACGCATCTGCCTTTATTCGTCAATAAAGGACTTTTCCACACTGCCCGCATCCGTCGATGTAGGTCTTTCCCAAACGTGCCTCCCTTAAACTGTTCGAAAATTACTGTCAGGCTTATTTCAAACAGGCACCTATTTGGGGTTTGAGAATTCTCGAGCTTATCTCAAAACTCTGGCCCTTCTGGGAAAACATTTAATACTTATTTGAGAAATTACTATCAGGCTTATTCTCAAAAATTCTGACCCTTTTAGGAAAATATTCAAATACGCAAATAATTAAATTTTCTCTCACCGTCTCTTTGATGACCGTGTGAGTTCAGTTCTGGGAGTGCGTCCCCCTCCGGTCGTCGTGATGAGTAGAACAATTCTCTCTCCTTAAGATTTAGGATTTGAGCCGCAGAGTATGACCTCTCGGGATGATCAGTCAATTGTTCCCCTCCTCACGCCGATCGTTGGTTAGACGAATCCCATCCTCCTCGTCGCCATTTGTCGTGGAAATTCTTTATCGACTTTAAATAACTTTAAATAATTATTGAAGGACAACTGGAGATCTCGAAAGTTAAAAGCTTTTATTTCTTGCAAGAAAGGCAGTTCACACACAGACAGAGTCTGACATGAGAAGGGCGAAGAGGCTGGTCCTTTTCGCCAAGTTATATAGGCTACCCTAAACACATCCTGTGTAGGCTGTTTCAGAAGATTGCCTTTGTTGCCTTAAAAGGAAATGTGTTTGTTCAAGATCTCTTGTTGGACATAAATTTGTCTAGACAGACCAATGACATCTTCGTTAAGGTTTCCTGTTTTTAGCTACTGCTCAAATTCACACCTTTTGCCTATCTCTTGTTTGATCAAAAGCTGCACACATACATTTCACACTTGAAGTACACAATAGGTCACTGGCTACTTGGTCTTCTGTAGCCCAGAAACATTTTGTTCCAGAAAGCTTATCTTAACTTATGCATTTCTAACAGCTTGGTTATATCTTTAATAATGTCCTTTAATACTATAAACATCTTCCTTTAAATATATATGAGTACATAAATCTTCAACGTTAATCAAAAGTTGCACACATCTAAAAGATAAAAGAACACATCTAAAAAGTAAAAACACATCTAAATGTAAAATTTCCATTACAAGCTGCATAAAAAATTATCTGCGAGAACCGGAATCGAACACGGGTCTCTGGCGCGAAAGGCTTTGTGTTCCACCACTGAGCTAGGGGGAAGACACAGGCTCAATAGCGCGAGCAGATAAGAGGGTGTGATAGCAGTGACTAGTTCGGCCTCGACGGAACTTAACGCACTATAAACCCACTTGCCGGTGACGGCCGGGCTAGCTCTCTTGTAAAGTAAAGAAAGCTAGCCGCGGTTGGCACAGCTGTAAGCGGCTCGTCCCCCATTCAGCGCTCGTAGGCGGTGAGAGGGGGAGGCGGCGTAACGCTTCGAGTCGAGCCCGCAGGGTCAACAACAGAAGCCCAATCGCAGAGGAAACATCCGCCGTTGGCGAGAGAAAGCTCTGCGTGTCCCAGTCCCAGGCAGAGAGCGCAGAAGAAGGCGGGCTCTGGCGCTGAGAGGGACGCGGCATGAGCCGCAGGTGTGCGAGGCATCTTAAAAAAGACGCTCGCTGCTCTTTTAGATACACACACACACAATACAAGAAGATTTTTGGTAAAGGATATGAATCCGTCGGATGGCGCTAGCTTGCAGGACGGCTGAAGGTGGCGAAGACGGCCGGCTTCCTCAGACTCCCAGATGCTCGCTAGAAGGTGCCTTTTCCACGACGGCGGCTTTTCTCAGGACAGCAGAAGCGTGTAGCTTGCTGAAGATGAAATGAATCAACATATAAGCCTGGGAGAGACTGTTATATACACCATGGCCACGCCCATTCTGGCGGGCCATGACGCAATGAGCGCGCGGGCGCCTCTCATTGGAAGCGGGTTCAGCCCCGCTCTCCCATAGGCTTAAGCAGTTCTCTCTGAGCGAACCAATGAGCTGCTAGCTAGCCCGCTCTAGGTCTGCCGCAGAGGAACTGCGTTGTGTATGGATACAAATTATGAAATAATTTTTTGGCTTCAATATCTCAGCAAAGATGAATCTTTCCCGTAGCGTAAGCTAGCTTACGCAATACGAGAGAACCTCTCGTAAGAGAACCAGGCGTTCTTGTGTGTCTCTCTCCCCAGTAGCTCAGTCAGTCAGAAGGCCCTGTCATTCATCAGGGCTGTCAGTGTTGGTTTTCTTGCCCGACCTTTACAGTCGCCCGCCACCAAGACGGGATTCAAGAGGCAGGAAGCATTTGTCGACTATCGCTTGAAGGGTACCACCAATTAAAACCTTACAGTGTGGAGAGGAAATTGCACCCACATGCACTTTAGTGCTAAGAAGCTGCCAGCAGATTTAACACAACTTCAGTGTTGGCAGATAAACAGACACCACTGAAGTCCTTTCACAGTCGTGTTATTGTGCGCTGGATGATATATTGGTTTCCTGTGAAGTGAATATTATCCAGTTGCGGGCATTAAATAAATTACACAGTACATGCTTTCATCTTGCTGAATTAATTAGATATTATTTGCTTGTAAGAAGTTCAAAGCAACACTAAGCCTAACATAACCTTGCAGAGGTTACATGAAGATACAATCAGCAATATATATTGAATTAATATCATTTTAATTCCCCAAATTACTACAAAAATCACTTTGACTGGCCTATTTTTTTTTTGTAAAATGGCAGCGATAAAAAATTAATAAAAAAAACACTGGAAAATAGCCTAATTGTAAAAAACATAACTATTATGTGATACAATTATTTCAAATAAAATATGAAAGTTAAAAAAAAAAACTTGCAGAGATTACATGCAGATTAGCTCAAATATAGATACAATTTATAATGTAAAGATGAGCACGCACTTTAAGCTGATGCATATGAATTATTATATTCTAATTCCCCAAATCCACTTCAAATCACTGCAAAAATCACCTTGAGTGGCCTATTGATTTTATAAAAAGCCAGCGATAAAAAACACAACAAAACATAAAAAATTTTAATAAAGTATAAATTGGAAAATAACCTATGAATATGAAATTACATCAAATAAAATATTAACTAATATGCTAGAAAATAACACGTAGCAACTTGGTGCATTAATAAAGAATATGTGGTCACAGGTGTGTGTTTATTTTCAGTTTATGATGGCTTCGAATGCAGCTTGTGCAATCATAATTCATACATTATACAGTAGATTTCATATTTTGGACATGATATACTCCGATGCATTAGAATTATACATTAGATTACAAAATCATACATTTAATTTCCAAAATTCATTATTAGTTCAGAGTCACTTGTGTTTTCTGACTATTTTGGGTATTTATTTATTACACTTGATTATACAAGATGTTAATATGGCAGCAATTCTCAGGAAGCAGAAAAAACAACCACATTCAGTACTGACCTAGAAGCATAATTTGCTGTATTTAATAAGTTCAAGTTTATTTTCCCTGTTAACTTCAAAAACACACACCAATGCTTTTTCATTACGCCAATTATTTATTAAAAGTATTGCCAAAATATTCACTCTGAATGTCTGCCACTGTTGCCACGACGACTACTAAACACATTTGCATTGTTATAGTTAATGGAAGTGATGCATTAAGCTTTTTTTTTTTAAAAGGCTGGTTTGGTCTAAACTGTCATAATCAAAAGGTGGCTTAAAACATAACTTAATATCTTACGCGTATCAAGGAGCATAAGAAGGATTCTGGAGGGAATTCAATTAAGCTCACCCTAATATCCTGAAAAACAACAGAAGTAATATTTTTCTTCCTGAGATTTGTCAAGGATCTCATATGAAGGTTGGTTCACTTCTGGGTAGTCACTGTATCATTTTACACAGGGTTTCTCTATTCCAAAAGCCTGCCTAAGGGCAGTCAAACTTGCAGTTTCAGAAACACGGACAGTACTGACAGCTCTCCGAGAGCTCAACCTTCCCATAAACATACTGTATTTGAGAACCATCTAATACTGCACCCTTCATTAAACCAATGCACAAGCATTAATATTTCACAACCAATTTATTTTTTATCAAAAAGTGCTATGGATGTTGCATCAAAAGCTCTTGGGTTTATATTTTTTGCAATATAGCAACTCTAAAACTCCAATCCCATCCTAATAAAACAAAAAGAGCAATAACAAAAATGTTGTGCTTGCTTATGCAAACCTAACCACCATAATCCAAAGAGGATGGTTGCCAGGGTGTTGCTATGGTGTTCTAGATAGTTTCTAGGGTGTTGCTAGGGTGTTCTAGATCAGTGTTTCCCAACCCTGCTCCTTGAGGCACACCAACAGTGCACATTTTGGATGTCTCCCTTTTCTGACCCATATATTTCTGGTCTTGGAGTCTCTACTAACGAGCTGATGAGTTGATTCAGGTGTGATCGATTAGGAAGAGTTGGAAAATGTGTAGTGTTGGTGTGCCTCCAGGAACAGGGTTGGGAAACACTGTTCTAGATGATTGCTAGGCGATCAAAAGAGCCTGTGCTCAAATTTGAACACTGAAAAATGTGCTAACCTAAAAAAAAGTGCTGACATAATATACCATTCAAAAGTTTGGGGTCAGTGGGAATTTTTTTTTTTTCAGAAAGGATGCATTAAATTTATCAAAAGTGATAAATCGCTACTTCAAATAAATGCTGGTTTTTTTTCTATTAACAAAAATATGAAGCAGCACAACTGTTTTTAACGTTTATAATAATAAGAAATGTTTCTTGAGCAGCAAATCAGCATATTAGAATGATTTCTGAAGAATCATGTGACACTGAAGACTGGAATAATGATGCTGAAAATTCAGCTTTGCATCACAGGAATTAATTATATTTTAAAAAATATTAAAATAGAAATATTTCACAATATATTTTTTTACTGTATTATTTAAAGGGATACTTAAGGATTTAGCAATAGCTTTGTATTAGTAGAAAACCTTTAGTATTTTCGAATTACCATGCTTTCCACTCTCATATCCCCCTGAGACGAGAGATTTATGTAGTTTTTGTCTGGAAAAAATCCTCCGATGACGCAAAAATCGTCATTTTGCGTCATTGGAGGATTTTTTGGCTAAAGACTACAGTCAATAGTAGGGGCTGTTCCGCATGTTTTCAACCTGCCCATAGAGGGTGGGATCTCACTCACAGAATGTACACAGTGTCAGCCATCTTTTTTGGAAGCTAAGCTAGCAGGCTCTTGTTCTGTGGAGAAAGCTGAGTAACTTAGTAGGAGAAAGCGGAGTAGTAGGGGTTACCATTCATCCTCTTGTTCCCGGACATGTCCGGCCGTCGAGATCGTACAAAATGTCCGGGATTCAGCTTTTGTTTCTGCAGTCGCCATTCATTGTTTACATGCACACCTTTTGTTTCAATCTAACTGAATTCATTCCGATTGGTGAATCTGAATGTAGTGTTTACATGAATGTTAAACAAGTGATCGGTTGATGTGCGCTTTAACATTGATAAGAAAATTCCCGCTCCTCCGTGAGAGATACGAGACCGGTGCGTCTCACAGGTGTCTCTCATCAGTAATCACGCCCTCGGCCTCGCGCCGTTCTCCCGCGGCCCTCACTCGTCCTGCTCGCCACAGTAAACATAATGAATGGCGACTGCAGAACGCAAAAGCCGAATCCCGGACATCGATCTCGATCTCGAAATCCCGGGCAGACTCATCACGGAGACTCACTAGTAGCCTAGACTTGTTGTTTAACTACTGCACTCTGTTACCGGTAGGCGTGGCCTCCTAGGGCAGCGAAGCAAGTGCATTCTGGGAGTTGTTGACTTTCATCCACATAAGCCAAAGGTACATTTTCTGGCTTTTCTCAGTCTAGAAAGCTCCAAATTAAAAAATAATTTCACATTTCTTCTACATAAATGACCCATTTTAAATACACATTCATCTTTCCAGAGGTGAAGTATCCCTTTAATCATCTAATGCTCACAAAAGCTGCATTTATTTGACTTCTTTCAAAAATATAAACAAATCTTATCAACCCAAACTATTGAATGTTCTTGTAAATAAATAGATTTTATTCAAGTCCAAAACACTATTTAACAGCACTGAATTAACCTAAATACATTAAGTTACAACAGCTAAACAAAAGGGTTATGATATTAAAAATAGCTCCTTTATAAAACCCCTTTTTACAGAGTTTGACAATCTGGTCTGCAAATATGGCTGATTCCCTCCTTCAAAGAGATTTCTCAGCCATTTTATCATCCGCCAGGCGACGGTCCTAAGTCCAATCTCTTAGAAAAGAAATAGGACAGCTCTCGTCAACAAACCACACGGTGTGCAATCCTTCATGTCCATAACCGTTGGTTGCCACATTTGACTGAGCAATAGAAGTGAAGCTTCTGTGAACTGCCTGAAAGCAGAAGGGTAACTAAAGTATGGGTTTCATCTGGGCCAACGAGTAAACCACAGAGAAGAGCGGAAAGAAACTGAGCTGTGGGACTCAAAGGAGCAATAGAGTGAGACCGGGGGATAGACAGGGAGGGGAAATTGGCATACAGAGGCGAATAGAGAGGGAGAGCGGAAGGGGGACGGGCTGGCCTGGATCTGTGTCCGCTTGCCTTACCCCTGGTGACTTAACAGCAACACCGTACAGCTGTAAATTAGGGCAAGACTAGGGCTCGCGTATACGCTGGTGCAAGACGAGCAGAAAAAAATCACAGTCTGAACATCAGTGTTATAAACAAGCGAGGTAAAGCTGATGAAAAATAAATGAGAAGCAAGGCCCAGTTCTATCACAACATGTCATCTAACCCCTCCCATGGGCTGCCTGCGTTCAATCTGAGCTCATCGAGGAATCCGCACGTCAATACGCAGGACAATTATTGCCCCCGGAGGACCGCCGCTGCTTAAGGCCTACACCATATCAGTAGACTACAAACAATGGCAGTATATTGTTTCTCAAATAGGTTTTCATCTTTTTATTCATCAATCCATTCAACCGCTCACTCTCTAGGGAAAATTGAATCAATTTAGAGGCTCCATTTAATGATTCCTTCTCTCCACGAATTGTCAATTACACCACAGTCCTTAACTGAAGAGCATGTAATATTATGATGAAGCCATCAGATCTTAATGAAATGCACTTATGTGGATTAATTTGATAAATGGATGCCCAGTGTTGGGGAACTAGCCTACTCTCCAAGCAGCAAAGCAGAAAAACAAAACAAAAAAAATAGCACTAAAGTTACTTAAAGGTACAATATGTAAGATTTTTGTAATAAAATATTCAAAAACCACTTGCACAGTGTGATATATTTCATGCAGTTGTGTACTTACATTATCCCAAAATTTGTAAATCCTGAGAGATCCCAGTTTTAAGTAATGGCTCGTCCCTTGTCATTGTTGCATATCAATGAAGTAATATCCGCGCTATCCTCGGTTTCCGCTTGTAAAAACCATTGAAATAATACTTAGATACCTCATTAGCACCCGTTTCAATGGGCCGCTTTATGTAAGCTGCTAATGAGGGATCTATGTATAGTAATCTATGATACAATATCTCGCACGCCACTGTTGTGTCGTTCAGTCATTATGGTACACGATTATTGATTAGCGAGTACAGAAAATCCAGGAAGAAAAAAACGTAAACATAGATCAACTGAGGCAAGCAGGCTTTGGGACAAACGGAGAAATAAAACAAGGATCAATATCGGCATGGCGTTTTCAGGATGAAGAGAGCTTTGTGACAAACTTGGACTTGATCTGTCGACAGAGAGATCTGTCGACTTGATCTGTCCGCTCTCGCATGTGTTTTAATAGACAGGTAAGCAAAAATATATTATTTATTGTACACATACAGTTATATTGCACTTGGTTTGTACTTCAGTAACGATTTTTATCAAGTCTGGTGACCAAGTCTATGGAAGTGAAATTACAGTATGTGTTGAATACAAATTTTTAGCCATTACTTAAAAAAATACTGTGGGTTTGTTCAAATGTACTTTTAGTTTAGAATAAAAACTGCGCAGCCAACCCACCAAATCATTTGACAAACAGTCACATATTAGTAACAGGCTATAGCATTACATTTCACGAATCACAATCCTTGCAGCTAATTCATTACGATGACATAAAATAGTGTGATCAAACGTACAGGTGATTCAAAAACTAATTTATTAGCTGATATATAATTTATATGATTCGTGAATTCCATACATCTTTGGATGGTGAAAACGACATCTCCCATAGTTCCACTCTCCTTCATAGCCTTATCAAGCTTCGCCTTTGTTATGGTTTTGAAAATGCGACATTTTATAATACTTTGTATTATTTTCTGTATTATTATTGTTGTTTTTTCTTAATTTCACATTCTCTGAACTGTCATTTAGTGCTCTCTGTTTGACTGGGATTAAACTAAAAACAATATTAAAAAATGTCTAAATAAAATGTAATCAGAGACATTTTTGCTGGTACAAAAACAACGAGGGTTTTAGAATAACTTAAGGTGACAATATGTCGAACACCCTTATCAAATCTGTGCATCGCATTTCATGAACCGTCTTTACGAACTGAATTAATCGAACTTCCCGATGCTACCGTAGGCTACAAAATAAATACTTTGATATCTAAAAACTGTTAAACACTGTCTCGTTATATAGCCTAATCCCTTCGATCACCAACACAACACAAACTTTCATCAGTGTAGTAAATCAACGGGGGAAAACAACTCATATCTTTAAATACTGTAACCAAACATTTAACTTATGCATGTAGAGCCCTATTCTATCTACTCACCCATGCGCACAACATGCTCTTTAATCAGATCCTTCATTCATTTGTATTTCATCATTATTTTGGCAAACTTTGAAAGTTTCTCTGCACCTAATGTTTCTCACGATGCACTAGCCTACTAAAAGCTGTTTGGCTTGAATGGTTCTGATTTGATATTTATGCGGAAAAAGGTAACTTTCTTTTAGCGTTGATACTTTTTCGGCCGCATTTTGGTCAGAGGCAAACGACGCTGCGTCATTTTAATATCAATTCTGATTGGTCGGTTTGGTATGAGGGGCATTTTAATGTATGGCTACCGCGTATAAAATAAAAGTAAATATATTTACAATATCTGCGTCTAAGTTATGCACTTTAGTTTGTAAACTGATGAAAAATGTTAACTTTCTCAATTTATGGTTCTGCTCAGTTTCCCACACTCTCTTCTGACAAAAAGCCAATGAACCGCTGAACCGATCTCTAGAATGAATCAGACTATTCAACCCAACATGAGGACCGAATTATCCGATTTAGTACTTTAAATTTGACTTTCAAAATGAGAAAAAGTGCGTAAGGAGGAACGATTTAATAGATTGAATTGGATTTCAAACGCTAGGCTACATGAAAGAGAGGATCAGTAGAATGAATCAAACTTTCAAAGTCTACACGAAGTGCGCTTATGAACTGATTCAGTAGAATAAATTGAACTTTCAAACGCTTTATATGATTATTTGAACAGATTCTCTAGAATGAATTTCACTTCCAAATGCTGAATACAGTGTGAGCTGGTAGGCTAAGTGAGAAAGAACTGTACCCTTTCACGCGTACGAGATCACACCGGTGTGATCAGTCTTGGCTGGTCCCTGGAGCGTACGATCACAACGGTGTGATTATAGGTCAGTGCATCACGTGATCAACTGCTAAATTCAAACGTGCTTTCGCGCGTTGGCTGGCGCTGAGCCAGAGACGGACGGACGCACTCTGTGCTGTCATATATCACAACTATTGAGTGTTTTCAACCACATAATGTTTATTTTAGGTTTCAGACATTTAAATACACATAAGTACTAGCAAAACAATGATTTTGAGTTTGTAAAATACACATTGATGTCTATGGAAGCGGTAATAATAATCCTTTCCATTATAATAAGACGACACGTTTTATATCAGATACACATTGTGTAAGTAGCTTTACATTTGTCACTATTCTTCTCCCAGTTCACCGGCCACTTACTTTCATGTATTTCGTGAGAAGTGGAGGAATTGAAGTGTTGTAAATCCAACAGATCCGATTCTCTGAACTGTAACACAAACTAAAATGGCACCGGCCATTGTGAATACAGCTCAACTAACGCGCTCGTTATAAAGATGTTTAAACAACAAAACCCACCCCGTGCACATATTTGACAATCGATCAGTGTTTCATGCTATAGCTAATACATTTGTGAATATTTTTAATAAAAAAGGAAAAATGACATAAAAGCAGATCATCATTCATTCAGCGCTGTGTTGTGGTTGCACTGTGTCACGTGACAAGCAATGACCCGTCACCATGGAAACATTAAAGTGACAAGTTCTAAATAACGGTCGCCTTGAAAAACTCACGCTGGGGGGGGGGTCAGTTAGAATACTTTTAACTTTATGTGTGAAAGGGTTAAGTGCATTTGATATTTTCCTCCACATAGGCTTGGAAAAGGTAGCTTGTATTTGAAAGCTACTACTTTTTATTTAGTTACTAACCAACACTGCAGCTACTATGAATCAGACAAACTGAGTCCTGAAATCACCTACTGGGCCTACATAAATCGCTTAGAAGCCTGAAGTGGACAGTGTGTGGCAGCAAATCCAGTCTGCTAAAATCCTCCTCTCCGCTTCTTACCTCTGTGGGACACAGGATAACAGAGAGAGCTTCCAACCCCATCCCCATAATGGATAGATCACCACAGCCTCACAGCTGCAGCTTCTATTTGCTATACAAGCAAAAATCCTTGACCGGCACGCTGAAGATGCCTTACAATACTGATAATGTTGTTTGTCTCCTAATTACAGTTGTCTGGAGGCAATTTGACTGAGATCTTTTATGCACAATCACAACAGCAATCAACCGCTTTGTGTTTTGAATGTCGCACGTTGGTCAAAAGGCCCCCTAAATGCTTCTGAAATGAAAAGAGCGCTCTGATGTATATTTATTAGGACTCTGAGAGGAAAATCACATCTTGACATGTTGCTGAAGTACAGTATGGCAGCAGCAAAGGCAGAATTTGCTGAACGGGCAGTCAGTGAACGTCATGTTGCAAGCTGAGGTGGATTTCCTGTCTCTTAACATCTCCTAAACTTATAGCCTTTGCTATGTTTCTGAAGATAATCAAAGAGAAATTGTCATCACGGGATACAGTTTCATATCAAAACATCAGGACACAAAGCAGAAAACATTTTGAAACTGGAACAATCGCTGAACGTATACTGATAAAGCCACTGGACGCTGCAGTGGTTGGGTTCGGGCATGTCTTTTAAAAGTCTCCTGATACTTATCAAGGAAGATACAATGGGTTGTGGCTCCGGCGGCCCTGAGAAGTGTCACTAGTGAAATCGGTCTGTTCTGTTGCTATGGAGTCGCAGGTTAGAAAGCCCATGAGACCATCGCTACCCAAGCAGTGGATGGGAGAAAACCTGAATCTGCGCATAATGTGGCGTGTCTGAATAATGCTGACCTAAAAACTCTTTAAAGAGGCACATAAATTATTGTCAAAACTCCAAGAGGATTTTAAGTTCCCAAGGGATGCTGGAGTCACTTTAGCTTTGAATTTTACAAACATAATTTTAGGGGGAGTTTTGTTTTCTTTAATAAACATGATGTTTCTAGCTTATAGATAAATCAACAGTTACCCATTTTCCATTTTGTATCACTTGTCTTCTTTAAAAAGTATTAGTTTGTATTAGTTATAGACTGATACATTGGATAGACCAATAAATTGGCCACTTGACCATTTTGATATCACTGTAGGCCTACTCTTTCTTAAAATGTGCTTGTCTATGTTAAAGACTGATATATTTGATCAACTGATAAATCAGCCACTATTTGACCATTTTGACTATCAACATTACCAATAATAATGTTAATGGATAATGGATAATTTGTGCAAAAAACTTTTTTTGAATGGAAAATTAATTTCCGTGTATATGTGTAGGCCTACATCTAAATTACTATAACTTTACTGGTTCCCCTGAATAATTGATTCTTGGTCGTTCAGTGGTCATATATTTCTGAATAATAACCGTTGCCCATGGCAACACTCCATAAGTGATATGTTTCCTAACTGCATGTGTTCCTTAAGTAATAGGCTATGATAAAAGAAAAGAAAATCAATATTTCATATACCAGTATTAAATGTTAATCTAACAAGGAGTACTAGTAGTAGTCTGATGGACTTTGTCGCAAAATAACCCTCTTCAATATGTTAATTATCCCTGACTTTACATTATCCCCACTCTGCTCTCTAGATATCGGTTTAACCCTTTAGAAACCCGTATTGGTAGACCACTAATCTGCATCTCAGCCTGAAGCTTAAAAAGTTATTTTATTTATTTTTATTTTTTACTAAATGATAAGATGGAATCAAATGAGTATTTCTCAACTAATTTCACTGGATACTGTGCTCATCACACATATCAAATTGTGATGAGGTGTTATTTCATTTCTTCTTCTTGTATACTGAGGTCTCTTTAACTTTGGGAATCGTTTGTGCTTCCCATCGCAGTGAACTACAGACATCATTAAGCCAACGTTAAAATGATCAACCTCCCAGAAAAGAAAAAGAAAATCCAAGTCCAAATTCATATTTATGTCTAAACATCCTTTCAGATTCTATACATCCCAAGCTTTGACTATAGAAGCATATAGAAGCGTTTCCGATCAGTAGTGAGAAACAGAAGGTGCCAAGAGCTTGTCCGTCAGCAGCCTCCCGTCTCCAGCATCACAGCTCGTTAAGTGTGGGCTCTGTCCGGCTATACAAACTTCGGAGTTCCTTTTTATGGTTTTAAAGTAAAAAAACCTATAATGAAAACTGTATTTTGTAATGGGGAAACCATAGGGACAAAAACGGACGCGTACTGGAGAGAAAACAAAGGTGCGTACTTACAGCATCCGGCGCACTTTTTCCTTTCTTTGGCTCTTTATCCTTTGTCCAAAAGGATATAATTCTCCGTAGAATCGCTCGGGTTTGTCGAGTAGTCCAAACAGAGAAGGGAGTGACCCCTTTAGCACTTCTTCGGGGAAGAGGACTGTATATTCCGCATGTGTGGACAGTGTTAAATGCGCAGCATCGACCCGAACGCGCAGCACACACACACACACACACACGCGCGCGCGCAGGGGAGGCAGGGAATATTTGCGCTGGATCAGGGGCTCTTCTAACACTAGAGGGGTTCACTATTGCAGGCGGAGCCACAGTCCCCCAACTAACACACCTGCATCTAGGGCCAACACGTTTGAATTTTTAAAAAAAAATTATTAGCATTTACGTGTTGACATTTTTTTTAAATAAATTATACGTTTGTTTTAAAATTACTATTTCATGTTGGTTCATGTAAATGTTTCAGGATTGTACTTAAAATAGACCTTAAGTA